>DWKL01002368.1:0-12835 GCA_018249415.1 Phareas burnsi | reverse complement strand
CACATTTTTCATTACTCCTAACTAAACTCACAAATTGAACCCTTTTTCCATAAAATAAGTATTAAAAACCTTGTACGTAAAATATATTTATCAAAAAACGCTTATACAAAAGCTATTTATATATACTGCCATCGGGTAATACGTAAGCTATATGGGTGGTGGAACTAGAACTCGACTGGGGAGTTATCACCGCCATCCTTACGGCAAGATTCTTGTGTCTTGGTTGGAGAGGTGTAGTTGTTGAGTATAGTTACATGCGAGGCGACCATCTCAGTCCTCCGGAGTAACGCATCTTTATACGACTGTAGATAGGTCTTCAGAACTGTTTGAAGTAACATGTCTTCAAGATGCGTCCGTGAGCTACAGTGACCACTAATATCAAGAGGCCTGCACCCTCATTTACTACTCTTTCACTATAAAACAACGTTCTTGTATGGGAGAGGTAAACTACGTGAGGTAGCCGAGGCGTTACCGTCTGCCGTTGGATTTACCCCGATCCTCCCTCGGTGCCATTTCGTAACTCCCCACTCGTAGCTCGAAGTCAGTTCAACTGCCTCACCCACTTAAACAATGGTTCGCGTAAGCTACTATTCCAGTCGTTCCTTCTCACAAGTTAATTACAACACTGTTCGACTCACAAGTTACAAGTCAGGTCTGCGCAGGGAACCAGTTCCAGTTAGGATAATAATAGCGCCGTGATGTGGGCGGCGGCGGGGAACACTTCACAAGTTAATTAACGAACTGGCTCTCTGTGCACCTTTGTTAGCTTGCAGCGCAATGAGCCAGTGAAAGCGGAGATGCTGCAATATAGCTGTTGCCGGCCGTAAACGTAAATAAAGCTCAATTCATGCGAATCATGGGCTCATCCAATTACAGTGTTTAGAGTAGCCATGTTGCATTTTGTTGTAGCCTGGAACTAAACTAAATACAATCTATGGTATGGTAATTCTATTTGGGTGTGATGGGCGAATTTCATTTTGGGTCTTAAATCCCAGCTACCTCCGCTTCCTAAAATGTGTTAGCACAAAAGTAAAATGAAACAAGAAAACGCACTGTCAAGCGTAAAAAGCGCAAGTCATCATTATCATCAACCCATTGATGTCCCACTGCTGGGTACGGGATTCCTCTCAAAATCGGAGCGACGGATAACGACACAGTCCACCACGCTCGCCAAGTGCGGATTGATAAACATCAGGCATCTTCAAAGAACTCTCAGATGTGTAAGTTCCCTCACAATGTTTTCGTTCGCTGTTAAAGCAAGTGATAATTCATTTCTGATACGCAAATAGCTAAAAATTTAAAAAAAGTAGCGATAACATAGTGATTAAATTCTGGCCTCTCACGCTGAGGGAACGCGTCGTGGGGCTTTAATTTCTAATATATATTGATTAAGAAATGCTGCGTCCTTTGCCTTGCCTTAAATATCTTCAAATCCTCTTTTCCCCTGGATGTCGTGGAGCGTGTCTAAAGGATCAAATCTAGGAGATAGGCGACAGTTTTCCTGCTTAGTTATTTTTCTACGTAAATAGATTAGATTCCTTTTCTTAATAGATTATATATTTTTTTGTCTTTTTTATATGTTAACCTACCGAATAGGCGGAGGAGCTACCTGATGAAAGTGATCACCGTCACCTGTGAATATTTGTAATACCAGATGAGTCACCAATACATCGCCGGCCTTGAAGCGGAACTCTTTCTGCACTTTTAAATTTATGTGTATGTTTGAAGAGTAGCAAACGAGCGTGCAGGCCGCCTGATGTTAAGTGGTCACTTCAACCTACGGACACCCATATCTAACCTCAAACAGGACTGAAGTCCTATCTAAGGTTGTACAAATTCGCGTCAAATGTATGTGTATCCGATAACTTCTCCTTTCCAACTGAAACACAAGAATTGTTTTACGGCAGATTGTGAGGGCAATGGTAGTACCAGTCGGACCAAATATAGTTCTACCCCCTATAAGGAACTACAGCTCTACCACCTATAAGGAAATATAGTTCAACCATCTAACATTAACCTAACAACACTATAACGATTTACTCTAAATGTGTACTCTATGAAAGAGCTAGTTGGAAGTTACTTTGGCTTGTTTACTCAAAACAAAGACTACTTGCGACTACCTCGATCTACAAGTTATTATAACTCAGCCCAAGCTAGGACTCAGTCGGCAGTGAGTTTCCTGCTAGAATAATGGCCGCCGCAGGTGAGCAGAGGACACTCCACAAGTTAATTAACGAACTTGCTCCATGTGCCTCTGTTCTGGTCTTGCGAGAGATAATGCCATTGTTGTTGAAAGCAAAGAGGTGATGAATGAAAAGCCAACCGTATGCCAGTTGGAATGCTAATTAGGATGATAAAAGAAACAAGTAACTTTTGTCCATAAAAGTTGCCTAAATTTTATATGATTCAAATATATGTTTTATTATCTTTAAAAATCCCGTGGAAATCAGTTAAGCCGCTTACCGTACAACTAGGGAGACACGAAAAGCGGCACGAGCGTTACAACAGTACCTAAACAAACAACTATAGAATATATACATTCATATTTAGTTTAGTGTGTTGCTTGTCCGCGGGAACCGAACCCGGAGTCCTTCGTCCGATATGATGATAATTGTGCCATGACACGAGTTTGGAAACGATATTACATTCCGGTCTAAATCATAACCATCTTTTTTGCTTCGCCGTAGTCGAATAAAACAGAAACAAAATTAAGATTTCAGACTGTACAGAAAAATATACCTGAATATATAGATAGAGTACACTCTTAAGAACTTTAATAGATGGTAGAACTAGGTTGTCCGGGGATGAACCACCGCTAACCTCATAATCCACCGTGAAACAACTTTTGTTTCCGTTGGAGGACGCGGTTGTCGGTTACACTTACAGTGAGATAACCATTTCAGTCCTCAGGAGTAGTAATAGATCTACGTACGACCTCAGATAAAGCTTTAGTTCTATTCGAGGTCGGATGTGGGTGTCCATGGGCTACAGTGACCACTTCACATCAGGTGGACTGCACGCTCGTCTGCTACCCTTATCACGTAAAAAAACTTTTTTATGTCCCAAGAAGACAGCGTAATTAAGCAAAATATAACACTAATGAATCTAACATTATGTATGCCCCTGCTCGAGCCTTTCTTCACCTGTCATTACTAGGCAATGGACTAAAAATTGTTTTTTAAATATACTTATTAAAGAGATTCGTTAATGAAAATGCTTTATTAGCAGTTAACAAATTGCTCACCAGTACGTTTGCTGTTATACGTTAGCATACAAAACCCTTCATTTCAAATCACCTCCGTCAGCTGTTTATTTCACGGACCTGCGGTTTCGAAAAGGTATAAAAAACCACAGCGGTACGACCGTTTTTGTACCTAAAATGGTTCGTGTCCGAACTGTTTTGTTACAAGTACTTTGGGAGTTCCATAACCATATCGCAGTAACTTGTGTTCCGGAATTCTTCGAATATAGATGATTATTTGAATGAAAAGTGTGCTGTGACGTCACTCCAGCTCTACAGTGATTTAAGTTTTTAAATAAGTAATTTGAAAATTTATAATGGGTGTGTATGACGTGAATGTGAGCAGTGATAGCTAGCCTTTGGCCTCTCCATCCTGGTATTCCAGGACTCAAACCCGCACCCACCTCTGATTTTTCTATGTTATGTGCGTATTAGAAATTAATTATCACTTGCTTTAACGGTGAAGCAAAACATCCTGAGGTAACCTATACACCCGAGACTTTATCGTGAGTTCTCGAGGGTGTTTGAAGTCTGCCAATGTGCACTTGGCTACCATGGTAGATGATTACCTAGTCCTTCTCGTCCTAGAGGAAACCCGTGCCCAACAGAGGACAATAAATGGTTGATAATGATGAATATTTATAATAGTACAGCACACAAACTGCTTGTATAGAACACAGTCGTTCCGCGCGCCCTCTGCAAGACTTTTGTATACGCTTGCACTTAACGACGCGTAAAAAAATATCTGTGTGTCTGTTGTTACGATCTTGTGAAAAAAAAATTAACTAAAAATTACTTCAACAATAATATTTTTTTTAAAAGACACATCCGCTCACGTAGGGATTTTTTCGACGCTTATTCTCAATAGTGAGGCATCATCCAAGCGGTGGTGTCTTATTGACTTTCAAAAAGCGATATAAGTTCGTCCAGGATTATTTTTATAAAAAAAAGTAAGAGACGAGCAAGCAGACGGTGAGTGGCCACTGTCAGTCGTGGACATGTGTATTCAGCCCAAATAGGCCTACCTTAGATCAGCCACAGATGTTTTGTTACCCCTGAATATTAAGTCGGAACGCCTTGTGTAAGTGTCTCTTCCTTACCACACCTTTAAAACCAGCAACGCTTAACACAGTACTTATAAGGTAAATTAGGAAATGTCTTCAGTTAACCTGAATAGACCTTTGCGCACACAAAGTTGTATAATTATAACATACAATGTAGTTCAATATACAAACCGTAATTCGAATTCAATTTCACACAAAGTTAAATTGTCCACTAACACAGCGCTCAAATTGCGAAACAAAACCCGTTTGTGTCCTAAGAGCGCTACAACTCTGTCCGCGCAAACACAGCAAAAATCCTCGTTACAGCGGGCGCAAATTAATATTAAATGTTTTTGTTCCGAATCGCCCTACTGCCGCGCAAATTGGATTTGCGTATTCAGTGCGCCATGTCATCGGTTCAATGTTTTCCAGATTCAATTTACTGCGCTATTTATGAACACTCCTCGCCTGTGTTTAATGAATCAACATGAACTCATTCAAAAACCAAAAGCACTTTTAGTGACTCGTTTTGCTGCAATCGTGCAACTAGATTTCAAGTTAGTTATCGGCTTAATGACCCTCTGTAATATTTTAAACCCAAATTCATTACCACAGTCGTTATATCATTTTACCGCAATCATGCAAGCATTTCGTAAAGCAAATTATGAATATGTTTTAAATTAAAAAGCACCACATACGGTTAATGGCTGGACGAGTGAACACTTACGGCATTTCGATAGAGTCGTAATACCACATTACGGCAAACATTGCCCTGTTTGCCGCGTCCACGCAATCAGCGCTATCGCAAACCATAATTAATATTAAGTATCGGAGAGAAACTAAATTATGGGACGATTGACAGTTTCTAGCATTTAAGCACGAGCGTATTTATCGCGTTGCCACAGTCAGCTTACCATTTCACTCAATAACTGAAACTTTACCGCGTTTGGTATTAAATAGGAGCATAATACCATAATACGCATTATACCGTCTCCCCGCATCCATTGAGTACTTCACTATAACACTATGCGTACGCAGTGTGCGTGAACTCTTATATGCCCTACTACTACTGTTCCTACAGCTATTACACAAAGTATTAATATTTACGGTATTAGTCGTTAATTGGATGAATGGGCGTTTATTTCAGAAACATCATTGCCGAGTCACATGGCGCCGTGGCTACTGCGCAGTTTCCAGGTTCGATCTCCAGTCGGAAGTACATCTAAATGATGAATTTAGATTAGCTTTTTTTGGGTCCGCGACATTTAGGACAGAGAGGATCCTAGAGTATGGCTATGTGTGTAGGAAGCGGTATTTAGTTATATTGAATACTGCAATTATTTGTAACCTCTTATCAATATTCTGCAAACTCTACTAACTTTACTCATATTATATTTTAAAAGTGGTCTGTGGATAAGCGAACAATTATTTACACTTTATATTAAATTATTATTATATTTTTTGTTATATTTAAAATCGTAGTAACATAAAGTAATTTGAAAATCTCCCTCTTTATTGGGGTTGGTTAAAAGGTTTTCAGTCCACTGGCTAGTACTGTCAGATGGAGAGGTTCGTCCAGCGGACTGGCGCGTCTCCACTAAAGTTTGGTTCATTAGAGCGTTGTTTCGCTTAATTACTCTAATTGTCTTCTTGGGACTTTAGGGAATTTTTGGCGTTGCCATTTGGATAAATATCTTCTGTCTTGTGCAGGCAGAAATTGCAACAAAATAAATGTTTTAAAATATGCTTCTAAAATATTTATTACGTTGTAATTTTAGTTGGGTGTTGAAATAATAATAATAAAAGATAATCATGATTATTCCTTAAATACAGGAATAATAAAGTCGGTATAAGAAATTATTTTTACTTGCAAAGCTGTTAAAGTTATTTATATAAATGGTTATTATATGTTATCCCTATGATGGTATATACATGGCATTGGCTAAGACGTCCTTGCAATACGCCCTCATAACAGGTTGATAAGAAATAAATAATTTATTTATGAGTGCATCCTATATATATGAACTATAAAAAACACCCAATATCAAACCCAGTAATAGGTGGTATATATCCCAAGAAATCCTATCCCAAATTACCATAGCGATAAATTTTCAAAGCTCAGGCCGGGCCGATAGCTCGGTGGTCTATGGAAGTATTTTGTTAGAAAAATAGACTTTACTGCTCGATAATAAGGTTTAGTGGGCGAGAGGGACTAAGGGTCGGTTATCAATCTCCATTGAATCGGAACGGATATGCAAGTATGGGCGGTAAAGTTAGATGAAATAACTTTCACGTCTGTGAGATGTCCTCTTTGAAAATACATGAAAATAATCCTAGTGTTTACAACGAGATAAACATTACAAATAAATTTTACCAGTGAGTAAAAACGTCATGAAGAAAACGCACATGTGTAGAAGTTTCCCATGATGCTCTCAGAAGTGGTTTAAATAGGCGGCAGAACTTCGTCCAGGGGCGTACCAGCGCTGCTCAGGCCAGCCATTTTGAAGCGATTCCCATGTTTCGGTTGGAGATATATACTTTTTGAGTACACTTACAAGCGAGATGACTATTTCAGTTCTCAGGAATAGTGTCCCATCCACGTACCTAGATATAACTTCGGCCCTATTACATGCTCGTTTGCTATATTTCTTACATAAAATAAATTTGTCCAAATATTAGAACGCTCTGGGTCCACAGCACTGTCCCCACATATATTTCTGCTCTACGATATAAACCCTCTTTATTCAGGCTTGAAGGGTGTGGTAAGGCAGGGATACCGATAGACGTAACGATATATCGATAAGATATACGAACCGTGCAGGTGTCAAACATATGAGATAATTTTACTAAGCATTCACAAAACATGCCCTTGTCCTACATTTAAAACATCAAGAGTAAATTAGGCAAAAACAAAATTAATGAAACTGTTGACAAAACGAGCAAAAATAGCGCTTTCACCGCTGCCCGGATTAATGTCAAGCAGCGATTTAGCTTTAAAAGAAAATGCAGCGAAATTATCAAAGTAAAACACGTTTCCGAACTTTTTATTTGTATTTTTTGCATTAATTAGCGCTCCAGCTTAAATGTTGCTTAAATAACATAGAATATTTTTTCAAACTAAGTAAGTTTCTTCCATGTCATTATCTGTACTGCATTAGTGCCATTTTAAATATCTTTGAATCAATTTAATAACAAACAACATTAAAAAAACAAATCGATAATTTATAAGTTTATATTAATTAAATATAGCTGTTTGCATACACTCACTGTTCCGTTCATTCTATTGTTAAGAAATGTTCTTAAAAAGAATTCCTTCTAAAATCACGTATTCAATATCTCTTTATATATTGGGATATATTCTTAAATATGTCTGTTTGCATACACTCCCAGTTCACAGGAATAAATGTTTGATTCTATTGTTAAGAGATGTTCTTATAAAGAATTCCTTCTAAAATCACGTATTCAATATCGTTCTCTCTTATTGTATTGGAAAAATCTCCCAAAATCACGTTCAGTCTTAAGAGCTATTCTATTGTTCTCTTAATATCGTGGAAATATGAGATATTATAGACTAGATCGCAGTGTAAATATACATTTTATAAAATATATCACGTTTTAAGATGTTTTACGGCTGCGTTTTTCATAAATAACATGTTTATTTTATATCCAATTTAATGGGAAAAATGATTTTATCATAGCATAGATGTATCAATTGAGTCTGAAATACCTGATAGTAAATAGTGGCCATTGTCTCTATTCGACATATGTATAACCCTAAGTAGGATCGAAGTCCAATCTAGAATTGACGACAGGTGCGGTGATACCCCTAAGGACCAAGTTCATGCACCTCGTATTAATATTTCCAACTTTCAACTTTCAACTTTCCAGCACACCTTTCAACACTAGAACAAGGAAATACAATTATAAGGCAAACCAGTGGTATGATACTTCTGGAGTCAGATCTTGGACGATTCTACCGTGTCAATTTAGTCTTAAGGGCAACGCATTTGTAGGACTCTCATTTCTACCTACCTACAGATGTCCATTTAGGGGAGTGGCCAATTAGGTTTATGTAGACTGTATGTTAGTTCCTTTAAAAATGTATATATTAGCTTTCTCGAATGTAATGATAAAAAAGCAAATATTATCCTAAAGATGCCCACACTATCCCCTGCAGCATCTAAACTATTACAATCTCGAGCCTTTCTCATTCGAAGAAAAACTTACAATATCACAGCGGCCCAATAACACGCGTTCGTCTTATGAATCTCAAATTTGAATCCTGGCATGATTTAGTAGGGTCCGCTTTATTGAAACTGCCAATGCTTTACAAAGCTAGAAAAGGCTTTGAAAACATAACGCGTAAAGCCTTCAGAATGAGAAATAAAAAGAAAAAGTTCTTTTTGCCTTTCAATACTTCGCCAAGGATATCTCGGCTCTGGTCAATATCTGTATTTAAAGTTAGATTCATATTGATTCATTCGTCTACAATTTGAGAGCTTTTATCACGTTTTTACTTTTGTAATATTTAAATATAATCAAAATTATCAAAATCAAAAACAGCGCAGCTTATAACGTCAATATAGTGCCTTATATAGACAAGTTACTTCTCAAGGCAACGAACAAGAATCCTACTTACAACACTCTCTATCCTCATAGCCCCGCCCTAGGATTCCCTGTGTTGTGGATGGGCATACCCAAAGATTAATACATAAACACTCAGTGCCAAAACAAAAAAATGAAAATTCATCAGTCAGATGTCTGCCTACACAGGGTTCGGACCCAAGTTCCTCTGTTGGTCAGGTTGGTAAAATGGCCGATGCTCGGGTCATCTGAGGACTGCTTAGTTCCTCGGAGGCAGCACCAACGTCAGACTGCTGTCTCATAATAGCAATATAGCACTGCTGTGTCCTGGTTTGAAGGGTATGTCAGATATATATACATAAATAAAAACTGTAAATCTTTCTTTGTAGAAAATTGCTAATCTTTGAAAGCTTTTCACTTATTGCTATTAAATTTTGACACAATTTTATATTTAAATACGTGCGTGTTTTTATATATTCCCGGATGAACGTCTGGTAGGGAAAAAAAGATTTTTTAAGAACTTTATCTGAAATATTTTTTCTTTTTATTCTGAACAATTTAACTAAGCCACAGCAACGCGTGACTGGGTGCAGGTTATGTACAAAAGCATAATAAGTTTATTCTCAAACAGCAAACCATTTCTATCCTGTTTTGTTGTTGAACTCCTATGTATTTGAGATTGGATGATATTCCTGATCAGAAGTTTGTTAAATACAGTCATACATTAGGTTCAGAATTGTCTAACCTCAAACAGAGCTGAAGGACTCTTTCTGAGGGCAAAGATGGACGCTTGTAAGTGTACTCGACAATCACACCTCCCCAACCGAAACACAAGAATTGCTTCACGGCAGATAGTAAGGACGGCGGTGGTAGCTCCCCAGTCGAACTTTGGTTCTATCATTTGTATCTAATATTTCGTATTCTGGGCATGTTTTACTATTTCTTCAGTTTTTACTATGTATATCTTTTTTACGTATTCGTTTATCGATTTCCTTTGTCTATTTAAATTCCAAGACAATACTGTTTCATCATTCATTTTCAAATATTTTTAAACTTAACTTTAAATTAATTGTAACTGAAGGAAAATTTAATTTTCCTCTCACATTACAATTTCTATTTCCGCAAATCAAAAACAATCTTCAATCTGAATCCTTTGTGGGTTGGATAATAGGGAGGGACTGGTACCGTAGCACAAGAAAATTAGTACGTCATTAAAAATTGCGTGCGTTAAGTGAGGTGTATACGCGCCAATACTTTGGACAGTTAATAAATTTTATGTAGCCTATGTACACCACGTGAAGCGCGCGTAGCTTGCTTGAGTAGATTATATCTGATCGTTATTGGTCAACTTTCATGCGGGCTCCCACGTTTCGGAGCCACGGAAGGCAAATTAATTTGTCAATCCTAGTTGTTAGCATTGGATAGTCGTTAAACCTTGTCGGAATCCTTTTGGGCGGTTTGAAATCATCTCGCACGGTTAGCTAATCCGTATCCCTCTTCAGTAATAATGTATTGGACACTCACGGCTAATTTCAAACAAAATTGAAGTTCTGTCTATGGTCGTACGTAGATGCGTTACTACCCTTGAGGACTGAGCCTTGTAAGCGTGTCCGACAACTGCACTTGTCCAACCGAAATACAAAACTATTCTACCACCATCACCACCACTTATCGGATTTAAATGCATTAATAGATTTGGGAATGTCAGAAGGGCTTGTCGTCTTACTGTTCTCCTTCTACTGTACCGATACCGGTTATCAGGTAGGCATGGTGTATCAGCCGGCATTGTGCCTCCACAATGGACTTCACCTTTTCATGGAACATAAAAGGACGTACAAATTACTGTAGGCATTTCTTTTCGTTCCATTAATTTGGTCCGCGCTACAGAGATATCGGCTCTTTTCACGTGACGGCCCGTTCGTTTTCATTAATGCTTACTTCAAAGCGTGACTTGTTTACGAATCAGCCATATTACTTTGACGAACGGGCAATGATAAATTATTCAATTCATAAAAATTTGAGCCGTAGCTTTCAAATAATAATTCCAATTCCTAGTAGAATTGAAACTAAATACTGGAATGTGGGAAGTTTCCGAGTGTTTTTTTATTTGGAATATTTTGCTCCAGTCGCAACGTAACGACAGATGTGTTTATTTTCATGAAACAATAAACATGCTTGTTGATATAACTGAAGTAACAAATGCGTCGGCAATGTACCTACGGTTATATCATTGCCACTTATGAACATCCGACTAAATCCGAATAGGACAGAAATCCTGAAATCGATTACAAGCGCATTGGTCGCATTGACCACTGTGTTGGAACGCCACACGAGTAAACTTTCCTGTACTACTACTGATCACAGCTACTGTTCATATCAGAATCACGATAGTATCGCCTGTTGGCCTGTGGCTTGTCGCTGATGCTTCCATGGTCGAACTATGGAAAGTTCCTCTGTTATAAATAAAATTATTTCATGCATAGCAGCGCGCGTTGCCCCACGGCTTGTACCGCAATCAATCTACAAATATAAGCAACATCTGCCGCGATCGGTATTTGGATGGGTGATCGCGATTGCCTAAAATTTATGGGCGCTTCCGTGCTTCGGCTTTCGGTCATGATTGTCAATTCTGGCTTGTCGGAAGCTTTAGGGATGGTTTTGAATCATCCTATACGGGTCGCTCACTAACTCTTATCTTTCTCTGCCAATACATATTGAAGCAACGTGTTGGAGTATGCTCTTAGCTTTTCCCAGTAGTGGGGAACCCTGTTCTAAGGAGTGGAACATAGACAGAATTGCCATTCGTGGACAAAGATCCAGTTGAGGTATGTCTTAAATCGGTGATGATTTCGTAGCCGGCTGGAGCGGCGCCAGAGAACGCTGCCAGTAAACTTTCATTGGCTTGCGCTTAACCGTGTGTTATACATTTTTACCTTAAAGCCTTTTGGTCCATAGTTCTGAACTGAATAAGAAAAGAGACAGAGGCTTACACGCCCTAAGATAGGTTAGAAAGCAATCCATGTTTGTTTCTCTGCAATTGTGATCCTCGCAAGAATAGGTAGGAAGTCGCAATAGTCTAAAATATAGGTGATAGAACTATAATGGTGGTACCACTGAAGCATTACTTATGTTTCGGTTAGAAAGGTGTGGCTGTAGGGCATTATTACAAGCGAGGCGACCATCTTAGTCCTTAGGAATATTGACGCATCCACATAGGATTTTAGATAGGGCTTCAGTGCCGTTTGAAGTAAGACGTGGATATCCATGGGCTGCAGTGGCCACTTAGCAGTGATCTTCACGCTCGTTTGCTACTCGTTTTAAAAAAAAATAACAATCAAATCCCAGGTCCAGAACAAGAAAGTAAATTAAACATTTCAATGTTAGCCTGCCCAGAGACCCTGGAATCCTCTGCGTGCCAGACCGTATCATGACCATTGTGTTATGCGGGTCGAATTCTAGATGTATGTAATTTATTACTTGATTTTGAACATTTAAGAGCTACCAAAATAATGGTAAATTTTTGGACCAATTATATCAACGAAATATAATTATATAAGGAGCTATAGATAGAGACGTGCTACAGTTCTTCCGTCTGAGCTTTTGTGCGTGTCTTATTTATTTATGTCCTTTTTCCGATCACTATGTACTGAAGTATTTAGATATTATGCGTATATTTTCTTCTCAACATTATGATAAACAAAACCCGATTTACTTAGTAAATCTGTTTTACTTGGCATCTTACCCCGTTTCGCCAGTGTTCTGTTGACATTGTACACTTCAGCTAATGGATCTTTTATGATCTACATGATAATCCCATCGTCTGTCGCAACCCAATACATTACTACCAAAATGTGCCACTACTTAGTATTACAAAATAATTTCTAAGAAGTTACCTACTTATAAGTCTATTATTTTAGCAACTATAATTTTAAAACACTGCGATGATGTCTTCTTTTAAAATGTGCAA
>DWKL01002367.1:0-12837 GCA_018249415.1 Phareas burnsi | reverse complement strand
ATTAACGGTAACTCATCCAACTGCCGACCGCGCCCGACGTTGCTTAACTTCGTTGATTGGTTACGATCTTCTAAGCCGCGAGGCGCTGCGCGCTTTAAGTGAGTTGACTTATATGATTATAACATATTAGAAGTTTTTCAATCGAATTCAGGGCATTAGACCTATTATATAGTTTCAAAATATATTTACTGTGAAAAAGAAGTATAGTATTTGTCTTTATATCTTAACCTAGCGATAAGGCAGACCATCTGCCTGGTGGAAAGAAGGTACCGTCGCCTTTGGTATTGACTAATATTATAGGTAGGACAATCGTTCGTCTGGGGAGGTACCACCGCCGCCCTCATAATCGGTTTCGGTTGGAGAGGTGCGGTTGCCAGGCGCACATATAGTCCGACCACGTAGCGAGGCGACCATTATAGTTCTCAGGAGTAGTGACGCTGAGGTCCGTTTGATGTTGTATATGGATATATACAACCTCAAACGGAACTTCGGTTGTGTTTGAGGTGTCCATGGGCTGTGGTGACCACTTAACATCAGGTGGCCTGCATGCTCGTTTGCTACTTTACAAACATAAAAAAGAGGAATCGCCAATGCATCCCCGGCTTGATGCAGATTTCTTTTTGGGCCCTTTTTGAAGAGCCCCATGACACAGCGACCCGGGAATACCTTAGAAGGAATCATCCCACATCTTGCAAGTATGCGGTAAAAACGCGTGATTAGATTGTAAAAATAAAACTCAACTTACATCATATTATGAGGCCGAGCAACTAATTACCAATAGCGTGTTAATTAAAATCTATTCGGGCCTAAAATCACGAACGTTTAAAGATATGAGTATCCAATTGGTTAATATTGCGACTGGTTCATGCTAGAACAAAGTAAATAATCGCTTTTTACAATTGTTCCGTAAATAATTACTGGCTATTACGGTTACATCACTGCACAGCTGAATGGCGATTCTAACTGGCTACTTAAGTACGGTGCATATTTACATGGATGACTGTTAATGGTCGCATAATGTGACCGAATAGACCTTGTACTCGGTTCAGATATTTTCGTTATAAATAAGCCGAATAATATTTGTGTATTTAAAAATTGGAAAAACCAAAAATTGGCGAGACGTGGCGCAGCGGTCATCATATCTCTCTGACATCACAGGGTTCCAGGTTCGAGTCCCAGCCAGGCAGACATCACAATGATTCCTGTTCTGGGTTTAGGGGTTTGGTACTCATCTTGTACGTATCTATGGCATCCACGATACACGGAATCCTCGTGTAGACAGTGTTTTGTTTGTTTGTTTTGTGGTTTGACTGTTTGATTTCCGCGTGTGGTACTATCTCCGCTCTTTTCTACTTTACAGGAAATGAGTAGCGTTTCTGTGTTCTAATTTGAACGGTGTGGTAAGGCAAGTATAATTTCTCTATCGTTCCGCTTTAGTCCTTAGGAATAACCACGCATACGTAAACAATTTAAGGCAAGAATCCTACTTTTACATTATAACAGCAGTAGCAGCAGTGATCACTTAACATCAGGTAGCCAGCAAAAAAAAAATTAAGTTGGATCGCTTTGTATAATTTTAGCTGCCTTAAAATATCTAAACCAGATAATAGCACACTGCTTGCTTCTGTAAGGCGAAAATAGGTGTGGTAACGGGGCCGCCTCCGTTGGATCACGAAGACCGCTGTCCGAAAAAAAAATGAAATCTAAAAATCTTAAAACTTTTAGCAGGTATATCCCCGCCGTAGTCGTGTTTAAATATTTAGATTTTCGACGGTTTAATGTTCTCGCTTAGAATACAGAAAAATCTAGATGACGTTTACAAGCACATTCATATGACATACTAAGTGTATAAAAATAACTCCACTTAATTTAGTAGGGTAAGAAAATAACGAGATCATGTCGAAAAGTAGACAAATTATTTTAATTTAATATATTGAAATCGGAATATTTAGTTCCTTTTTTCCCCCGTGTTAATTGACCACCAAATACTAAAATATATCCAGAATTTGAAGGACACAAAGTGGTCCAAAAATGGTGTTGCTTTTAATGTGTTGTTATTTTCAATATTCCATGTGTAATCCGTCGCGTGTTTATAAATCATAATACTAAGAAAAATGTGGTTTTATTGTTTGTATAACAAAAATGTCATTAGGGTTATTTATAGTACCTACTAACTACAGCGTGATTCATTTGTTATGCAGCGTTCTGTGATTTTTATGTATGTTTTGATAATAATTAATTCCTGGTGCCGGTCTTGGGTAAAACTGTTACTTGATTTTGATAACAATCAGAGCGGAGGTCCCCTATTAGTATTTTCTTTATGTTTGAAGAGTAGTAAACGAGCATACAGGCCACCTTATTAAGTGGTCGGTAGATTATGAACACCCACCTCTAACCTCAAACAGGTCTTAACTGAGGTCGTACGTAGATGTGTCACTACTCCTGAGGACTAAGATGGTCGTCTCGCTGTGTGTACTCAACAACCACACCTCTCGAACTGAACACAAGTATTGCTTCACGGCGGATTATGAAGGGGCGGTGATACCTCCCCAGAGGAACTATAGCTCTATCACCTTTAAAATTAAACGTATGAAAATTGACTTCTCATGCCAGGAGCTAGGATTTATTGAATCTACGGACCACATTTATTATTTATCATTTGCTAAAACGTAGGAATTAATGCATGAGTACTCCAAGGTTACGGATGTTTTTTTTTTTAAGCCCATGATTCTCGTTTTTTAATAATATATATACAATATAAATTGGTAGTCCGCATCGACTTTGTGTGTTTCACATTAGGGATCGTCTGAATGTTCCGCTGTACAGCGATTTGATACCGCACAAGCGAAACATCAGACCCCGGGGTATATGTCAGAACGTCAAAAATGTCTTCTATATGTCGACACGCAACTGGCATGTAAGACCAATCGTGTTTCATAAAGGAAAAATTTGATGTTTTCTATAACTGTACCTGAAAGACCATGATGGTGCGACCAGATAGAGTTGGGGGAGGGGGGGAGGGGGGAGGTTACGGATGGTGTGTGATCTACCATTTGTATGTAATATGGTCAGCGCCGAGATTTCTCGTCTTAATACTTTTTATTTAGAGACGCGACTTGGCTCAGAAATGAGTCTTAATGAATTGATGTCAATATGAATTTATACTGTTTTTACGTAACCACTTCACAGGATAACTGAGCGACATTGAAGCTTGAAGGGCATACGAGACATTATATCTTAGTTTTTATCGTGTTTAAGCATGTATGTACTATCTTTACCAGTTAGTATGAAATGCAGTCACATTGTTGTTACTTGTAGCAGTTACCTCTATAAATTAGCAGAATGACAAATGGTTTCTTAATCTAATATTGAAGGTGGCAGAATGCTTTATGGTTTCATTCCAGAGGTTCTTCCGCCACACTGGTTTCTATAGTAGCATTGTTAATTACTAATGTTCTTATTTTAAAGTTGAAATGGTAATGAGTTTTGTGGAGTGGGAAGGAGGATATACTAACACGGGGCTTTCCAATATAGTTCTTAACGGATAGCAACTTTTGATCGACGTCAGGTAGGACTTTAATACTATTAGAGGTTTATTATAAACGACTGTGAGCATCAGTGCCCACTTACTGGCAGGAACTGCACTCTCATTTGCTTTGTATGTATAGCAAACAATCTATCCGTGTGTGCGTGTGTGGTGAGAAATAAGACATAAATAATAAATAATAGAGATTATTTAAGAATGATTATGAATAATTAATTTTTATTTACGGCGTGATAATGGCAATGAAAGATTAGTTATCGGCGGCTCACGAACTCCTATAGTTAATTTTTTTTTTAAGTTCTAATGTAACTAACAATATCATACGTTCGTTAATTTAATTGCAAATTAATGAATTAATAATAATTCAAGTAAATTCACATTCAAATACAAAAGCAGTGCATAATAATTATACATCATATTGAAGTATAACTAATCGTTTGAGTTAAAAAAAATATTTTTGAAGTAAGGATGTTAAATTTTATAGATACTTACGGTAATTTGATGGACACATTTTTAAATCATGGCTTTATATTTTTGGGGTCGATCGGGGTAACTGAGTATTTATCATTCCATGGTATAACCAAAAAGGTTCCAGTACTGAGTTACGCATGCACAATTTGGTTTACAACTGTTGTTGGTTTGTTTTTAATAATTCTACAAAAGTGGAGTTAGCGAGTTTTAGCATTAAGACATGATTACCGATGATTTCACATATGTGAGTCGTTTAAGAGTTTGCACGGACATAAAATGTAACATATTATCTGTGCACTTTGCATATAAAAAATGTGAAACATATCATTACCCAATCTTGACAGAGCGGTGTCGATTTGTTATATACTTGTCACAGAGTTGCAGAGCTGATAAAACTAGATATGACAACATGTTTGCACATTCAGTTGTGTAATAGGAAATGACTTTGAAAGAGCAGTCGTATTAAATTAATATTCATAAAATATATACTATTCATTTCGAAAACATACATGTAGGTATTTTGAATGATAATATTCATTTCGAAAACATACATGTACGTATTTTGAATTTTTAGAATCGGACCTGTACCCTTACCATGAGTACTCGATGTCGAAAAACGAAAATCGTAAACGAATTTATCCATACATCTACAGGCAGCGTCTCTAGTGGCATGTTTGTGAACTAACAATTTCGACTACAAATTTTCGAAATATCGTATCGAGCGCTCGAAATTTCGAGTATGCAAACTCATGGTAACGGTACTGAGCTGTATATCCGACCTGTGATATCCGAGACTCGACTTAAAGCAGTATTTTAGATACAAGGCTGCAAATTATTTATAAGACGCAAGGCTTTGTCGATTACTTTTACTTTTTGAACGTGGCGGTATTTGGATAAATAGTGACAGCAGATAAAATTCTAGTCTCGCACGCTGGCCAAGCTCGCACGCTGGGGGTCCGGAGTTCGAATCCCAAGTACGTACTTCTGATTTTATTAAGTTTTATGTGTATCAGAATTTTTTTATCACTGTTGATATGTTTGAACACTGAAAGAAAATATGAGGGTATTCACTTTTCTAAGGGGTTTCCATAAAATTATCACAAGTATGCGAAATACCTATCTGCACTTGATAATGAACGTGATAGCTTAAATCCTACTGAGGCTGAAAAAATAGTCGAGCCCAGCATTGGGACACCAATTAGTGATGATGTATATTTAATTTTGCTGCAGCCGTTTTTATGTCTTACTGTTGGTCAGTTGGTTATGGTCTCTTCTCACAACTTGAGAAGACGTGGAGCATACTCAACCCGCTGCTCCAGTGCGATTTGGTGATGAAATGGATTAGTGGTCAACTAGTGTCGGATGTTCTAACCACCCGCAAAGCCCTCCGACAAGGTTTGACGACTGCTACCAATTACAAAACGGGAGCGACAGCTTAAAGTGCCTATCGAAGCACGGACGCGCACATGAATTTTTCTTACTAGCGGTGACCCATCCAACTCCCGACGTTGCAACTTTGTAGATCGGTTACGATTTACGCAAGCTGCGGTTCATATTTATTTAACTTAACATCCGGTAAACATTCATACAGAAATGTCAGCTTTCGTAAGTCATTTCTTGTAAAGGACGAACAATAATGTTTATCCTGGTTGCGTTCATACATGTAATAAGTAATATTTATCCTGCCACACATAATATATCACTTGGCCTTTGCATAATGAGGGTAATCTTATGAATACAGACATTATTGTTCGTGAGAATCATTTCCCTGTTATTACTCACGAAGGCTACCGAGGCCTCCGTTTAGGACATATGGTACGTGACACGATTTTAAATCTCCCATCTCCCTCGCCCCAACCAACTGATGACAACTAGAAGAGTTACGTCAATACTTTCACTATGATATCGCGAATTCTTATAATTGCATACTTCTCGCAAACTTGTTTAAATGAGAGCTTTGAATGTCGGTCACGGTAGTGAGATTTTCTCGGGCTGGATAAGACGGATTTCATATATGGAGGACGGGGTTTGCGGTACATACTGATGCGTAAAGGAGCAATGACCGTATCAGATAAAGGTAGAGCTGTTTGAGATTCGAGTTCTTTTATGTTTGAATAGTAGCAACGAGGGTGCAGGCTACCTGATGTTAAATGGTCAGCGCAGCCCATGGGCGCCCACATGTACGATGTTTCTCGACTTCAATAGATAACTACATATACATATTTTCCTCGCATTTTTTACACTTTTCCTCTCCATAAGAACCTTCTTTGGACTTCATCAAATCTTTGAAAAGAAATAGTGAATTGGCCCAGCCGTTTTAGAGTTTTGCGCTTAGCAACATATTTAGCGAATATTTTTTATTTATGCAGATCATTTTATCTTGTAATGTTTATTGATGTTTTCAACTTATAGCGGGTATTTTAGCAACGCAAAATCTTCCTTAATTAACTCTCAGTGGTTCATTTTCTACATGTTCAGTGACTAAATGAAAAACAGTGCCCAATCTATATAAATAATACTAAGCTCGTATAATTTAATCTTGATAGGAATTTAAATTAATGTAAATCACGCCCTTAGATGCGAAAATGTCTGCATTTGGATAAACGAGACTGTTATCGCCATCTTGAGTACTAGGATATTAAAACTTGACGTATTCCACACGTAGAAACAATAATGGCGGCATATTCGTTTTCTTGTAATAACAAAGGCTTTGTAATATGTTCGTGTAATAGGTTCATACTTAACACTGTTTAATTTCTTAATTAAGGAATGTTTTACGTTCTAAGATAATCAAGAATTTTATAAGTTAATACTTTAGAAATAATACGAAATTTGGTAGAACTATAGTTCGTCCGGGGAAGTACCGGCCGGCCTCATAATCCGCCGTGAACCAGTTTGTATTTCGGTTGGAGAAGTACGGTGGCCGGGGACACTTACAGCGAGGCGACCATGTTAGTCCTCAGGAGTAGTGATACATCTACGTATGTCGTCAAATAAAACTTCAGTTTTGTTTGAGGTTACATGTGGGTATCCATAAACTGTGGCCACTTAACCCCAGGTGGACTGCACGCTCGTTTGCTACTGTTCAAACATAAAAAAACATAGGAAGATAAGCAAACAGATATGTTTCATCATTATTGACATGCTATCTCGTTACTGGGCACGGGTTTCCTTCGAGAATTATTAGGAATAGGTCATAATCAACCATGCTGGACGAGTGCGAAGAAGTAAATTTCACACATGTTTAAAAACATTATGAAAACTCTCAGCCGTGTATTGTATCTTTCCTTACTAGGTTTTTCTTCACTGTTAAATAAATTTCTATTTTATTTCAAATACGCATGCTAGACTGACAGTTCGAAATTGTAAGGGTTCCGTTTTTGGCATTTGGGTACGGAACCTTAAGAAGTAATGAAAATTTGACAGGCCGAAATTATAGGAGTTCCGTTTTGACATTTGACAACAGAAACTTAAAAAAGTGTAAAGATTGAAACCCGCGCAGCATACACGCGGGCAGATCTAAACAGGGAAACTGTGTATGTATGTATACATATTACATTGCGTTACATTACATTAAGTTGCGTTACATTACATTACGTTGCGTTACAATACATTACGTTACATTAAATTGCGTTACATTAAATTACGTAACATTACATTGCGTTACATTACATTACGTTACATTACATTACATACGAGTAGTACATACTCGAATACAACTAATTATTATAGAACTATTTCTGTTCACACGGCCAGCCCAGCAGTCTCGCTGTGTTTGTAAAGGACTTGTTTCATCACCCACGGATAGCGTAAAAAACTAAAGCGTAGCATACTTTAATAGGCGGTAGAAATCGATGCCACACTCATAATCGGCTTTGAAGTAATTCCTCTGTTTCGATTGGAGAAGAGTGGTTATCAGGTATACTTTTAAGCGAGACACACAGGCAGTAACGCATCCACGTCAGACTCCGATAGTACTTCAGTCCTGTGTCAGGTTAGACGTGGTTGTGTGATACTGTGTGACCTTAACATCAGGTGACTGTCACCCTCGTTTGCTACTCTACTAAAATAAAAAAAAAAATAGTAAAAAAATCCAACTAACTCCTCAAGGGCAATAATACATATTTTATTAAGCTCCATTGGGTCTACCATACATTTAGTGTCGATTATAAAAACCCGAAGTGTAACGTCTTTATAGGTGGTAAACAAAGTGGTTTGTCAATTCTAAATAAGAAAAAAAAACAAACAAATGCTTTCTACCACAGCTCCACAATAAGATGCCGTGTCGTGGATGCTATGGAAACATACAAGAGTACAAACACCCAATCTCAGAACATAAATCAGTTTCATTTTTTAAATGACTGTCTTGCCGGGAATCGGACAAAAGTCCACTGCGTGTTAGATCGGTATGATAATCACAGCGCCTTGGGTCGTCCTTCATTTGGGATTCATCGGATTTCTTCGCCTATAGTTTACCCATTTCTAGTAAAACAACTCGTAAGACTAGTAGCTGTTCATTGAATAAAACTGAAACCGCATGGTCTCTAGACCACAGAGTAGTAACTGTAATGGACATCTGATATCGTGAAAACAACGGGCTGTTTACCACTGTGGGCCAGTCTTCTCATTCTGACTGATAACATACTCATCATAAATACTAGTGGCGAGAGTAACCAAAGATAAGTAATTATTTGCCTGTTTTTTTATACAATTGGAGAAGGCCTGCATTCTCTACCGCGCTGTTCCAATGCAGATTGGTTTTCACCTGTCTATAAGGCCTCCGACAAGGGTTAACGACTGCTATCCAATGATAACTTGAACCGACAGCTTAATGTGTCCTCCGATTCCCGGGATCACGCATGAAATTTAGCCACCAGCGTACACTCACCAAACGCTCGGCCGCGCTCGACGTCGTTAACTTTGTAGATCGGTTACGACCTAAGCAAGTCGCTAGGCTATGCGTACTTTAGTAAGTAATTATTTAGTCCGCTTAAATTCACAAATTAATTTTTTTTTTGTATTTGTTATTTATGGTTAAATATTTACTAAGCTTTGCAAGTGATAGAACTCTTCGTGGTTATTAGTAATGGAACTATTTATATCTTATAACAACGCAAAACAGTACAAAACAGATGTTTCCTGATTTCAAATACAAATAACGATATGAGGCGTTTCAAACTTTTTTAGAAATGTAGCAAACGAGCATACATGTCACCTGATCTTGAGTAGTCACTGCAGCCTATGGACATCCACATTTAACCTCGAATAAAACAGAAGTATTATCTGGGGTCGTACGTAGATGCGTCAATACTTTTGAGGACTAAGATAGTCAGCCTCGCTGTAGGGTGCCGGCATCCGTACCTCTACAACTAAACCACATTATCTTTCGGATTATAAGAGTGGCGCTAGTACTTCCCCGGTCGAATTATAGTTCTACCATCTATTATGTAAATATTAAAATAGAATAGGACAGTCAATTTTATATACATGATATTCAAAATTTTAAACAATAAAAGTAAATAAGTACATACATGACATAATTAAAATACTTCAAAACAGATAATTTGTTGCGTAGTAACTTCTGTCAAAGTTGAAAGTAAGTAGATTATTTAAATAAAATTGGAATTCAGTTCGTTCTTTTGCAACTTTAAGTGAATGGGGTGTTATTTAATACCCTTTCCGAGTAAGATGGTTCCATTTGTATTTTATTTAAAGTGTAAAATTAGCATTAAGTTCTTAGGTTTAGGTCATTTGAATCAATTAAATTACGACTATTACTGTTTGATAACGAATTGTAATAAAACTTTATGTATTTAATGGAGGTAAGGTAATTTCTTGGGACTTTAAGGGGTTAAAAACCGTAACAATAAAATAAAGTAGCTGAATGCAAGCCTATTTGTGTTATCCTACTGGGCACGGGTCTTCCCACACCTGTAGAAGAACTGGAGGATATTCCATCACGCGGATCCAATGCGAATTGATGGCGTGGATTTAACGACTACCCCATATCAGATTTCTTTTTATATTTGAAGAGTAGCAAACGAGCGTACAAGCCACCTGATTTTAAATGGTCACTGCAGCCTATGGACACCCACGTCTAACCTCAGATAGGATTGATGCCCTATCAAAGGTCGTTCGCAGATCCGTTACTATTCCCGAGGGCTAAGGTCGCCTAGCTGTAAGCGTGCCACACCTGTCCAATCGAAACATAAAATCGAGGCGGTGGTACTTCCCCGGACGAACCTATCACCTATCAAAGTGCTTCCAATGTTTCCAAGGTGCCCGTAAATCCTCCGATAAGATTTAATGACTGTTACCCAATAATAACTACCAGGGCTGACTGCTTAACGTGATCTTAGAACCACGGACGCATAAATTTAACCACTAGCGGTTACCCGTCTAACTCTTTACCGCATTCAACGTTGCTTAACTTTGTAGACAGGTTACGAACTATACAATCTGTATGGCTATGTGGTACTTGGTAAAAGAAATCAATTGTGGTACAAAAATATTTATGCTTTAATACAAATGGCCACCTTACTAATGTTTATCATTCTTTATTTATGTTTGACCTTTTGTGGATGAAGTATTTAAAGTAATTATGATAAATAGCAAAGAATTTATCAGTTTTTTCCATTAAATTCGTGAATAGTTTTATTTCGTGACATTGTTGTAAAACCTTGTTATTAATCATGTCATTTTAATAATACAAAAATTACGTAACAGTATTTGTCAGTACATACTTTGATTTTTTATGTTCTAAAATCCAGTAATGGCCACGATGTTTTCTAATATTAAATTGTTGTTGCAGGCCATGCACATCTTTAACCGATCTCCAACATGATTCCTTGTCTTTAAATCTTCTGAGGTCGGTGACCGAATCGCTGGATGTTTGAACTATAAACTTCGGAATGTTTTATGTTTATGTTAAATAGTTCCCGTATTATACTTCTCGATATATATCGATATATGCTCGATGTATGTTTCCAATATTACGCCATTGATAATTATGTTATGGACGTAGCTTCGCAACGTTATATGTATATTTATGAGTTCAGTTACAAGTTTTAGTAAGTCATACATTTGGGACACTTGACTATCCGCTGTTATGTAGGTTTATGTTAATATATGCTTATGTAACGGCAACTTTTTAGGGTACTATGCCGGATTCGAAATGAAGGAATGACTTTTAATAATAATACGTATTATTATTTATTGGATTCTTTTTTACATGAGAAGTAAACGAGCGTGCTGGCCACCTGTTAACTACAGCACATGGACAACCAAGACTAACCTCAAACTAACTGATGCTCTATCTGAGGTCGTACATGCATCGCTACTCCTAAGGACTAAGATGATCACGTCACTTGTAAGTATGAAAACTAATCTCTCCAACCGAATCATAAGAGGCTTCACGACGGATTGTAAGCGTGGCCGTGGTAACTCCCCGTCGTATAGTTCCACCACCTATCAAATAGTGTTACTTATCCGTCTAGATAGAATATACAAAAGATACTTGAACTGGAAAATAAGAGATAAAATAGCAATAAAGTGAGAATTAGTGCGATATATTTAAGGAATATTCGTTAAATTGTTCCTTAAAAGAATCACAATCATTATCCCGCCTCTGATCACATCTAGTGAAGAGGGCCGTAAGCGCAAATTCCTCGTAAGATCTGTCTGAGGTCGTACATAGATGTATCACTACTCCTGAGGACTAAGATAGTCGCCTCGCTGTAAGTGTAAACTACTGCAGTGTGGACTTACTGAAGAAGATGTTTTAATGAAGATGTATATAACATGAATCCCGTAGTCCTTGAATTAGTTCAAGACTATGTTTCAGGAAACAGCATCTTCTCCAATTTATAGATTACTTATAAACAATTAGATATACAAAACATATTCGGCAATAGAAACTTTTTAATACCCAATGATATGCCCTTTAATGCCCCGTTCCCTACACGGGGATCTATGCGGTGATGCATTAATTTTAGATCTTCCTCTTGATTTGAAAATCTACTTACTACTTGAATCACAAAAAATATTAAAATCCTTTTGTGAGTTACGGATGCTGTGACTTGCGAGGTTTAGTATTCTTTGTAACTATTTTAGTTACACAGTCAACCTTTTAGAAATATCATAAAATCCACCTTTAAAGTTGTTTAGTTATTTTTTTAACTTATTAGAAGCAATAACACTAATATATCCCACAGATATGTTAAGGACTTAATGCAAGAAATGGTGTTTTAGTCTGCGTACAACTAACAAATAAAAGATAAGGAACCAAACGTAATTATAACGATTCGTCCAATTTTTAAGATTTTCGTACACGACGGTCTGACAAAAACGTGAATGACAAATTACATAGCCGGGGGTAATTATCGAATCACTCGAGAAGAATTCGGAAACGCTGATCGATCGCCGTCTTGCACAATGTAATCGACCCTTTAATTTTATGCTCTTCAAGTTCACAAGTGGTTTTTACTTGACGATATAATTTCGATAATTTATCACAATAAAATTGATGTCCGCCTGTTGAGATTCAGAACACTGTAAGTAACTGTATTTCACTGTATTATATTTACCGGTTCGCGACAGAAGGTATTTCGAGTGTTTGTATGTATATATGTATGTATATTTGGATGGATTTTAACATATGAGTTGTCGTTAGATTGGTCTTGATGGTGCAAGTGACACTCTGTGTACGTCGCCGTGCCACGCGTTGCCACGCCACGCGTCGCCGTCGTCAATATACATAAATGAGTACGCCGTTTCAATTTTTAAGATGTTTTTTTATTTTAGATTTTTGTATTAAATCAATA
>DWKL01002366.1:0-12837 GCA_018249415.1 Phareas burnsi | reverse complement strand
TTATTTATAATTTCATTTTCTTTGTTTCAGGTACCGTTCGACCGTCCACATATTACTCCATAATCGCGCGTCATTTCTAAAATATTATAAGTTACAATAATATACAGGATTCGTCTAAAAAGATCTCTTATTTAAATGATTTATTGACTATTATATCAATATTTTTATTGACTATATTATATTAATTATGTCAATAGCAATGCCTAGTTATGCCTACAGTAGGATAGTAGGAAGCGTTATATAGGCTTATAAGCCGTAATGTGTAGGTTGGGGTTAGGATAGGTTAGACCTACGCGGAAATGGATTTATTTTTATTATACTATATCTTTATTAATAAAAGGTTAAGACGAGCATAAATGTATTTATTTTGTGGTTCGTATCGTTCCCTTAACTTTCTAATTATAACAGCAAGTGTCAATTAAATGAAGGCTCTACTGTTAAGCTTTTATGAATAAGAGGGTATGTGTACATAATATGCAATCATAAGCCCATAAAGGATTATATTAATACCTCCGCGTACACTCGCCACCGTAAACAACGTTTCCCAACGAACCTTATGGAATATTAATTACTTGCTCAATGAACTGACTATCATTATTCAACACTTGTGCTTTGTATACGATGACCAGTTTATGATGAGCTCTGAAGATTCACTGGATATTTCTATGAAGCTTTTTACGGTTTAATTTTTGTTTGTGCTTTGTATGAAAACGATGCGAACAGATCATGGTTGTGTTATTAAGATTATTTTGGTTTCTGGGTCAAAAACATTGGGGATTTAGACCGAATCTCGTCTGGATAGCCTTTTGTCAGAACCAATTATTTAAGCTAAGCTAGTATCAAAAAGATATGTACTATAGAAATTGGCATCAAATTAACATTAGAAACTGAAATTAGTCTCTATGATGTGTGAACGAACTTCATGCACGTAGTATATTCATATGAACTTGCCTAAGAAAATAATATAAAAATAGATCTTAACAGAAGGACACGTTGTATGAACATGCGTAAGATTTTAATTAGATCGATCTGTCATGTATTTCTTAGTCCTCAGATCAAGTTATACTGGTGCTACTTTCAAAGACGCGAAGAAAGATAGCCATCTCGCAGAGGTGTGAGTGAGTTAGTCATAATTATGATTAGTAGATATGAGTATGAATAATAAGGCTAGTAATTAAAATTCAAAGCCCATGCTCTATGGTTGTTTTGTGGTATAGCCGTAATGCCTTGGAGGTTATGTGATGGTATGTTATAAATTTCTATAGAATACCAAAGGGATTTATGAAAGTTCTGTTAATATGTCAGTGATTTCGTTCTTGTGACTAACATAAAAAGCCAAATCTTGTGCATCAGTGGCCTAATTAAATAATCTATGCATAAACTAGATCCACGTTCAACTGTCTAATCCATAAATGATTACTTTGTATTTATTTTTTATCCATATTTATCTTGCAATAGATACAAATATTTCTGGCCAACCAATGCATTGCACGTTAAATATGACCAAGGTCACCTTGGTCTCTGGGATAGTCGGTCGCGCGTAACGGATTGGCACGTTACCAATAAATGAATGCTAAGTAAAATTTATTTATATCTTTAATAAAATGATAATAATAATAATTTATTAAGTTCCCGAAAATTCGCAATAATTTGCAATAATATTGAACAAACAGTTTGAATAACTAAAACTCTTGAAAAGTCACTTGGTATATTTGAAATTTATCTGTTACCGTATTTTTAAAGAAACCTTAGAAGTGGAATTAAAATTCGACACGAAATCTTTTCCCATGATAGGGCAATGACTGAGTGACGTTGCATTTCTAAGTTTCCCAGAATTTAGTCGAATACATCTGTGAAATCAATTATTTTAATTGATTCGACAAAAATAAATGGCTTCCTTTCGTCCAACGATTGACAACGTGATCTTGTTTCCCGCCTTTATTTGTACTACCAACCTATTTTATTTTGTGTCTGATAAAACAATTATAATTTAAATTAGACTTTATTTCTTTTATAATAAGGTTGAGATTCAAAAACAGTAATACATTTGACAGCAAATGTAACGTGCTTATTTTCCCGCGTTGACTTTAAATAGGTACATACTTATTTCGAATTTCGAAATCGAATTGCGTTGTAATTTAAACTTTATCGTTTTAAAAATAAGGCTTGCAGTGTTTTATTAGTGCCTTATTTGTCAGCAAAAAGCTTTGTAGTCATGCGTGCCCCTTTGTTAGTGATGTGCCGAAAATAGCAATGAATGAAAGTGTCCAAGAGTTTCGAATGTGTTCTTATGAGGTTAAACAGTTTATTTTGGGATTGGACCCATTGAGCAATCATGTACTAACATTTTAATAAAAATGTTGCTTTTACTTGGCTTCAAAAATGGAACATATGTATTCCACTGCAAAATATATGTGCTATCGTCCACGATTTTCTAGAAAACTACTCTACGTATTGGGATTATCCGATATATAGTAGAAAGCTTATATTCTGAGAAATAATCTTAGCCTAGTTTGGATCTTGGATCTTAAAGGCCAGGCAGTAGTTTTTAACATTTTAAAGATTTATTATCTCTACTACACTGTTCTTTTCTAGAGATTCTGACGCACACCTTTGAGAACTTTGTGTTAAATACTTGGGGATGTAGCTTCCCTTACGGTGTTTTCCTTCACTAATTTCTAATACGCATATACTCGTAACTTCAAAAAATAAGAAGTTTGTGCCCGGGATTCAAACTCTGAACCTTCACGAAAAGCCCGAATCGAGCCACTAATAATGTTTTAACTCAGTCTGCAGGAACTTAAAGAACAGTAACGCACTTTGCTTTATCGTACGCTTCTATCTTCTACCCATTTCTATCGGGAGACTTCTTTTTTCTTAGGGATTTGGCACGATGTCCATGAGCAGCAGTACTGGTCTCTTGCTTCGGTAACATAAAAAAAGTTTGTTGTCCTTCAGATACAGTAAGGCGTTGACAAAATTAAAGAAAACTGACAACAATAATTTTAAGGTGGTTGAATTGTTTGTGACTCAACTGGGGTGGCAACTACGTCACATCTATTTCTGCCCCACAACAGCGGTGTAAACCCACTACTCCGCTACTCCAGTGCAGTAGTTTTAAATATTGATGCTTATTTCTACTTTTACAGTCACTTCATTCCTGAATCATATCGATCTTAACTGCACCCCATCTCTAGCTTATATTAGGTTAATAACAGACTTATCTCACTGTTAGTTAGAAAACATCAAGCGATAAAATAATTACTCGTGATAGATTGGAGTGCATAAGAAGTAACAAAGAGACTTAATCTAGAAGAGGGGCAGTAGCATTTTCCTGCGACGACTTCCAGCTAAGGCGGCCAGAGTTGATAAATGAATAAATTTGACTTGGATTTAAAGCCCACATTCGTTTAATTTTATCAAAATTAATAATCATTTGCTACTACTACTATTGCACTTAAAAAATATACATAATATTTTATAACAACGAGCGAACAAGCAATATATTAGCTATTCGTTAACTATGGACCACTTGCCTTAGGTTAATAACCCGCCGACTAAAACAATATGGGCGCAGTATTCGGTAATTGTTACGTAGGTTGTAATGTCAGCGCCATTTTGAAATTTTAGATGTGGTTAAGATTATTATTATACAAATGTAGTAGGTTACAATATTTTTGAGGACTACTGATTGAATTACTCGGCTGTAATTGGAAGAAGATTTGCATTAGTAGCCAGTTAAAGTTAGATGTTTTCGAACTCCTTATAAGGCCTCCGACAAGATTTAACAACAGCTTCAATGATGACATCTGGGTCGGACAGTTTAATACGCCTTCCGCAGCATGGAGGCGCATGAAGTGTAGCCACTAGTGGTCACCCATCCAACTCTTGCCTGGGTCCAACGATGCTTTATTTCGTAGATTCTTTATGATGTTCGCAAGCCGCGGGGCTATGCGTATTTAAATTACTTAATCATACTTATTTAGTAATAATAGACTTTACTTTTAATACCATTATATGGCGAAAGATAATGCATCTGAGTTATTTTTTTTTTTCGAAACAATAATTTGCTCTCTTTCATTGTAAGTTCAAATATATTTTTTTATTAGCCAAAGAAGGAAATTCATAACGACCTCATTGTATAGCATTGTAAGCAGTTTATTTATGGGATGATATGGTCACTGCGTGACATAACCCCATTTTATAAATAAAGAAAATAATAATACATTTTAACAATGACATTAGTAATATTCGTATTTAAAATACTGATTTTTTATTATAAGTATTTAGATATTTTTAATTATAAAAACCATTAAATATGTACAACTATACTAAAATACAAAAGTATTCCAAACGTTTTAAATTCCTAAAATAATAAATTGCTTTGTTTGTACATTAATCTCTTAGTTTAAAAATAAAAACGACAGAAATTGGCGGCTGTACAAAGCACCTCATAGGCCTAAAAATAGAAAAGAAAAAGAGGGGAAAAGAGATTCCAGAAGCCATTCTGAAAATGTCTTCAATCAAACCTACCCGTACCACACGACGGATCCCATTAATGAATTCGAATTTCGAATCTTTTTTTTCCATCTAATTAAGCGACAGTGCCATAGACAAAACTTTTTCTTTTAACCAGATTCCGGGTAATTTGGCTGTCCGATTCAATTGACTCGAAGTTTATTTTTTCGTAGGTTCAGGAGTGAAAATGTTTTATAATCCAAAACATTTCGTTTCGTATTAGATGGTATCGCGATGTGGGTGTCCGCGTAACCACAGAATAAATATTAAATAGAAGGGATACATGGTAACGCCTTAATACTTATTTACATGTGTTATTTCCGCATACAAAATATAAATAGAACTTGCAATGAATTGTATTTTTGCTTCAATGATACTATAAAATATCTTTTTAGATCATAAAGTGTTTTGTATAATAAAATGACTACTTTATCATTTTATTATACAAAATACGTTGTGATCTAAATCTAATCGCACTATAGAATTCATTAATCAAGAACATATTCAAACAAAATTTTACAAATACAACTAATTTAATTTTCAACGTAAATTATAAAGCTGTGGAGAACGTATAAACATTAAATTTGATATACCGAAATTGTGACACACAAACTATGTTTTTTTCTACCGGGAGCGTTCCATTTTTAGACACAATACAATTTAAAATAAGGTAACAGACGATCTTTAAATCGTCTCGTTGTAAGTTCACCCGGTAAGTTCTTTCATAAGTGTGACATTTCTGCAATGATTTTCTTATCCTACGTACATTTTAAAATTTTCCACAAAATAACGGCAAACTAAAAATTGCGAAGGTATATCTAGTTGTTAATAACTCTGTGTATTTTCGACAAGCCCGTTGTATTCCTTTTTTGGTTCAAATGAATTATACCGTGCGCTCAAGCGGCTGGAATCAAGTTTATTTTATTATCATGAATCTAGACTTACCAACCTTACTTACAAAGCTTTTCAAACATACATTGTAAACGATTTAAGAGAGTTTACCTGTGGATTTAAGTAAGAACGGTAGTTATTTAAGGATAGTGGATTATACTAATTTATACGCAATTAAGTTAAGCATTGATAACTTGGTAGTATGAATACTTCTGATTTTTTTTAATTGTATACGTATTAAGTTTCATTATACCGACGATCCTCAGTAGCTACCATACCCGTTGAACACGCAGAAGGTTTCAGGTTCAATTCCCAACCAGACGGACTTCTAAGTGATGAATTTTGATTTCTTTTCCTACGTCATAGGAAATCCTAGTATGGGGCTATGAGCGTAGAAAACATTATTATTTGGGAACAATAACTAATTTAGACAATATGCTATTAAAGACGGAAGTACGCCAAAGATAATTCTGTAATTAATTTTGAAAGGTGGTAGAATTATAGTTCATCGGGGAAGTGCCACCGTCGCTCTCATAATCGCCGTGAAACAGTTTTTGTGTTTCGGTTGGAGAGGTGGGTTGTCAGGCACACTTAAAAAGAGGTGGCCATCTTAATCCTCAAGAGTAATGATATATCTGCGTACGATCTCAGATAGGATGTCAGTTTTGTTTGAAGTTAGATGTGTGTGGCTACAGTGACCACTTAACATATGCCTAATGGCCTGCTGCCTCGTTTGCTACTCTTCAAACATAAAAAAAGAAAAGATATAATCTTTCGCTAAGAAAGCTACAGATAAAAAATAAAAGTTAAATCAAAGTTAATTGTCTATTTCGTTACATTATACAAATCGGTTAACGAAGTGTAAAAAGACAATGGACATAATTACCCCATTTACAAAATGAATACGGTTATAATTATTTTTTAGTTAAAATAGAACGTTGCGTAATTTTATAATCCATTGTTTATTTAAATGTATGTCAGTGTGGTTGATTATGGGATATATATTTCGTAATTTAAACAAAACCAGTCATAGCCTGGTCGTAAGATTCCGACCTCTCACCCTGGAGGTCAGGGAATCAAATCCCGCACGCACCTTGATTTTTCGAAGTTATGTGTGCGTATTAGAAATTAATTATCACTTGCTTTAAAGGTGAAGGAAAACATCAATGAAACCTACTTATCTCCTAGACCTCTGTAAAGTTGTTGAAGGTAAGTGGTAAGATTCCGGCTCTTACGCTGAAGGTCCGGGGTTCGAATATTACATGCATCTCAGATTTTACGAATTTATTAGAAATTAATTACCACTTGCTTTAACGGTGAAGGAACATCGTGAGGAAATCTACAAATCTGAGAGTTCATTTTAAAATCCTCGAAGGTATGTGAAGTACCAATACGCACTTGGCCACGTGATGGACTATGATCTCATCTGAGATGAGACCTATGCCACAGAGCAGTGGGACAGACATGGACTGACGATGATGATGAAACCAAATTATTATGTAATTCCGCTATGGAATGCATTACTTTTCTTGGTCTTATATAAGGAAAGGAAGGTATATATAGAAGTCTGATAAGTGGCAGAACCCTTCGTGATTAGGTCCCGGAGATACCATCGCCATTTCTGCTTTATAGCAGCAGTGTAGTCATCCTGTGTCCTGGACTGAAGAGTGAGGTAACGGAGAGACATTATACGAGACGGCTGCACATTAACGCGAGACCATTCGAACGTTTCAAACGTTATTTATAAACGCATTTATTACGTTTACGGGGAGCGAAGCATTCCACACGTCTGTTCGTCCGTTTTGTGTTAGCTATTTTGTATTGTTTCGTCTGCTGTGATTGTTTTAATAATATAACGTCTTTGACGTTTGGACGTTTTACAGTATGGCACTGATGAAACGCGTGGCGCAGGGTAACTATGATGGTCTGGAGCGCATAAGATCCGGGCTCGACTGCCGGCGAAGCAGACATCTAAATTATGCACTGTGATTCGTGTTCTGGGTCTGGGTGTTTGTGTTGTCTTTGTATATGGCTATAGCGTTCACGACATGGAATCTTAGTGCGTGCCCATGAGTGTAGACATCGTTTATTTATTTATATTATTAATCGTGTTTAACTGAATAAATAAAACAATCGTTGGTAATAGGTGGTAGGTGGTAAAACAATAGTTCGTTCGGGGAGGTGCTGCCGCCGCCCTCACAAATCTTGTGTTTCGGTTGGAGAGGTGTGGTTGTCGGGTATACTTACAAGCGAGACGACTTTCCTAGTCCTTGAGAGTGGTAACGAATCTAACTACGACTTCAGATATGCTCCCAGTCTGATTAGTTGTGGGAGTCCATGTGCTGCAGAGACCACTTAACATCAGATGGTATGCACGCTTGTTTTGTTTTTCTTTTTTTAATTATGTCCTTGATTCTTGTTACTTAACAATACAAACAATTGGTAGTCCGCATCGACTGCGTGTGCTTCACATTGGGATCGTCTGAATGTTCCGCTGTGCAGCGATTTAATACCGCACAAGCGCAACATCAGGCCCCGAGGTATATGTCAGAATGTCTCCTATATTTCGACACACCTGGTATGTAAGACCAATCGTGTCTCATAAAGGAAGTTTGATGTTCCTCATAACTGTACCTGAAAGACCATGATGATGCGACCAGGTAGAGTTGGGGGGGGGGGGGGGGGCTATGCCCGCTTGTTTGGTACTTTTTTTATTTCCTTCTTTTTTGAACCAATATCCTGTATCAGATCTTCAAGCTAAGCAGAAAACGTGGATCTGGGCATAAATACAATAGGTCATGGAACAAGTTCAAATTTAATAGTTGTTTTCTAACTTTCTTCCTCGATTAAAGTTAGTTACCGATAATTGTGGGCTCGAAACCCGAATTTCGGAGCGTGGGTTCAATCGGCTGTTAATTAAAGCTTGTCAACGTGTAACTAAAAGTTTTATATCACCCACGCGTAGCGATATCATCATGCAAGTTTAATGAGAACTTTGTAAACAAGTTACCTCAGGTATGTATGGTAGTTAGTACGTACCTTGGCACTACATACCCTTGCATAACGGTAGGTTAGACAGGGGTATGAAGTTCCCATAGTAGCGGGAACTAAAATATAAATACTACCCCGGTACTATGTACTACGGGGAGGAGGAAAAGGGTGGGGACTATTCGGGTCTCGAAGGCTTCCTGTTTGTACTTTAGAAGGTGAATATCTCCCGGAGATTGCTATTGTTTTCACATAATTCCACAGTATTATTTTTTTTTTATCTGAGAAGAGTAGCAAACGAACGCGTAAGCCACCTGATGTTAAGTGGTCACGGCAGCCCATGGACACCCACATATAGCCTCAAACAAAACTGAAGTTCTGTCTGAGGTAGTACATAAATGCGTCGCTGCTCCTGAGGACTAAGATGGTCGCTTCGCTGCAAGCATAGCCGGCAACCGCAAAAACGTCGCCGCACTTGTTTCAATAATCATTTTGCGTAAGAACAGTGACTAAAACGCGGATTGTGGGCCATAAATCGTACATAATATTGTCAAGTCGGCGTAATCTTTGCAGTAACATGCGTTGTAAATTGCCACTCACAAAGTAATTCAAAGAAATGTCAGATGGAATTAAGTCCGGCTCACGCAAATAAAAAAGCCACGTATAATCCTTGGAAACACACTCGATTCATTGATTACGTTTTAGTGAGTAACCGTCTACAATGAAACCCGCATGGCAGCCATGTTAAAATTCCTTCATTACTCGCACCAATTGAACGAGGTTTTTGACCCCAAAGGGATGATTTTAACAATGTCAATCGAATGAACTCAGATGATTTATCGATTTAGCACTTGGTTTTTTCAATTGTATTTTTATGAACGCGCCTCACTTGGCCGAGTGGCGATTGATATCATTGCCTTTTAAACTTGACAGTTGCTGCTGGTTACCGCCTTTTTAGCTGTCAACACTACTGTTTTTTGCCGCGAATTTAGTTTTTATTGGTAACGCTTTTTATTGTCGTGTAAATTAAATTTATTTACTTGTAACTTTTATTTGTAATTTAAGAACTAATGAACACATTTTATATTTGTCAATGGTATTTAATTACAGATATCATAATGATATCCGTTTAGATCACATTCCACGTTGCATGAAAAATGTTACGACAAAATTGACGTGTACTTTAGCGTTGAATATTGCTTCAGATAACATAAAAGTTACTGGTATACAGAACGCTTTTTCCCGACTTTCTAGACTATATATAATAAATAAATATACGTAATACGTATAATAAATATTTTGTCAATTTATTATAATAAATTGAAGACGCGATAACATTTTTTTTTAAAATAACATCATGGCATTACTCCGTATAACATCAACTATCTTTTTATCAGGAACTGATAATAAAGTGAGTGTGAACTTGTGAAGTGAGGATTGTTTACGATGCAATTGTGAAACGATGAGTTTTTGGAGGTTAGAATTAAAATGGCGGGCATTCTTTCGTTCTATTTTAGCGCCATATTGAGAGCAATGACCCGCGCGCGGAGCGTTGATACGCGAACGGGTTTGCGCCTTGCTTAGTTTTGCCGCGAATTTGTTATTGTTTTCATGCTAAGTGTGATTTTATAATTTTATTTTTTATACCTACTAGAATTAACTTTTTCTTTGCCTAAGTCCCTAAATTTTATATATTAGAATGCGTGTGTACATATTCGTATTAATTGTTTCTAATGTGCAAGCAGAAATCATATATGTATATTTTCAGGGTAAATAATAGTACATTTACCCTGAAAATATATATGATTTCTCTATTCATCTTTGTCCATACTTTAGTTTTCTATTTTTGAATACCCATTTAAAATTGATTCAGCCCTTTACTTGCAGTTTGCTTGCAGCACAAATTACAATTTATTGATCTCTATTAAAATTAGTAGACCGACCGAGAATTTTAAAAAGTACTCCAACGAATTATTCTTTTTTTTATATTGACTCATTTGGATAGCTCATCTGTAACTGACCCCAGAAATAGACCTGAAGTCTGCGTCAAACTTAATGACCGCTTTGAACATTGTGCGAGTCGAGCATACCCCGCCCCGTCGCCTTCCACCCGCTGATATCAAAGATATGCGTACTGCGAAGCCAAACGTCCAATCCTCAAAGCTTGGCGCAGACTGTATAATGTATATTTTTGGCCTTTTTCTAAGCGCAGTTGACAATCTAGACGTCTTTGTAAAGTACTTCTAAAGATGGCCGCGACTAAATAAATGAATTGGTAACATTAATATGTTTTAAAAATCGTAAGAAGAATCTTTGCAGACAACGTCAAAAAATAGTCTCAAGTAATTAATTACAAAAAGCAATTAGTTACCAAACACATGTGCGAAACATTTGGAGTAACGCACGAAACAGTATGTGTATGGCTTTAGGAGAGTAGGCGATTAATTAAACAAATATTGCTGCTGAAGAATTAACTAAAAACTTGCTATAGGGGGATTTTCAGATTTGGCAGAGTCTATATGGAGAAAAGGTAAAAAAAATATTATTTGTGTATATGTGTTACATTTGTAATTTAATGCATTTGCATTAAATTTAAGAAAATAAAACCGTGAAATTAATTGTTTATCTTCAAACAGGCAACCTCAAGCACATAATAATTAAATCTGTGGTCAAACAGTCCGCGCAGAGTAGAACTTGTCGCCAAAGAATTTTAAAATTTCAGATAGTCTGAATGAATTTCGAGCTGGCCATTTTGTTGAGTTCTTCAAGACATAAAAGTATTTTTTTTTACTTTGTGTAATAATTCCATGATCAAAGGAATATATTATTTATCAAAATTAGCTCAATATCGTTCAAACTTAAACATTTAATAAATTACAGTCGAATTTCAACAAATGGAAGACTACTACGTATTATTAGAGCCAAAATTAGACAAGTGAAAGTAGGAATCGCTAACCCTAAAAGGAATGAAATAATTATAGTTTCTATAAAGTGTATCGTCCGATCACACAATCATTTTCTTCTTGTCTATTTTTTAATCCTTTCACTTGTAGTTAGTAGGCAGTCTATATTAGAAGCAGTGATAGCCTAGTGGTTAATACTATCACTCACTTTCACGCTGGTTGTCTGGGATTCGAATCCCGCACGTACTTCTGATTTTTCGAAGTTATGTGTATACTAGAAATTAATTATCACTTGCTGTAACGGTCAAGGAAAACATCGTGAGAAGACTTACACATCTGAAAATTCTGTGTAAAGTTCTCGAAGGTGTGTGAAGTCAACCAATCCGCACTTAGCGTGATGAACTATGACCATTCGGAAAGGATACTGGTGTCTAGAAGTGGAACATTGATTAACGGGTTGATAATGATGACATATAGAACCATACTAGAGTACGATGAATAATTATACAAGATGTATATATGTATGTATAAAGGAATAGAAAGTCGTTTTTTAATTAAATAAAGTTTCCTACACATGAAAATATTGTAAAATATATTAAAAAGTAGGATATTGTATAAAAAGTTTCAATTTCTAAAATTTCTAAATATAATCTAGAATCAAAAGCGCCGACCGCTGGCAAATTAACAAAAACATTAGTAGAACGATACCTTCGATATGGCTCCCAACACAAACAATAAAACTCAAACAAGGACCCACTGTTTTTAATCTGTGCACGAAACTCGTTCAACTTTACAGCTTTATAATCCTAAGGCTTTCTTGACTTAGGCTGTCTCGCTCGTACAAAGCTCAAACCGATAGGATTGAAAGGGATGGTTAAGTACATGAGTAAGCTCTGCAGTTGTTCATTCACTGAGACTTACTGCGCCGCATTCTGCCATAGGGATGTGTTGCATACAGGTGACATATATCAATAATAGTACAGTGTAATATCTCCAGTTCATCATCATCGTCAAGTCATTGATCTACTACTAACTAATCTGTATCCTTTAATTATATATTTTTTTATGTCCGAAGAGTAGCAAACAGGCGTGCAGGCCACCTGATGTTAAATGGTCTCTGCAGCCCATAGACACCCACATCTAACCTCAAGCAGTCGTACGTACATGCGTTACTTCTGAGGACTAAGATGGACGCCTTGCTGTAAGTGTGTCCAGTAACCGCGCCTCTCCAACCGAAACACAAGAATTGCTTCACGGCGAATAATGATGGCGGCGGTGGTACTTTCCCAGACGAACTATAATTCTACCTATCAAACTTATTTACTTACTAGCAGACCCGGCCTCGCGTTGCTGAGGCTTTCTTGAATTTCGTTCAATTATTAGATATTATAATTGGTATTGATAAAGAAAAAATGAATCTGAAAAAAAAATGTTATCTATCAAGTTGGAACAAAAACACATTAAAAAAAAACATCGCTAATATCGGTAAGTTAGTTTCGGAGTTCATCACGGACAAACATCGTGACACGTGAATTAT
>DWKL01002365.1:0-12839 GCA_018249415.1 Phareas burnsi | reverse complement strand
CAAGCAAACTGCGTAAAGATGAACTTATTACATAAACATACTATATCAAACAATAAAATATTAAATCCGATCGCTTCAACATCCATTTGCCAAGTTCCAATTAGGACGAAATCCACTTTTCTGCTGGTCTCCGCCCATCATTACGGGCCCTTCATACAACGACCCTCAAGTAGGCGTAAGGGTCGTTAAATTCTAGCAAAATATACCTTTTACAAACCTGGGATTAACACGCCTGTTGAAAGACTAAAGCTCTTTGTACATTGTATTTCGACTTGTGTAAGGTTTAACAGCAAGCGGTCTTTGGTTGTTTTTTATGTATAAACTTTTTTATAGCCAATATATCAAACGACCATACAGTCCACCTGACGGTCGTGGTCATCTGGAAACAACCCCAAATAGGTTAAAAGTCCTAACTAAAGTCGACCTTAGATGCAACGTTGCCCTTGAGGACTAACTTGGAACGTCTCGTGTCAGAACACAGCAGCATTGACCATCGCTTTTATAAGACAGATATGGGTGTGGCATTGGTACTTCCGAAGTTGTATCATGAAGGGTTTTATCATTCTCAGGAGCAATGGAACAATTTAAACGGTAATGAAGAACTCATTACCGTTTAAATTGTTGTTAAATCTGAAGCCGTTCACAGATGCATCGATATCCCTGACAACAGAGTCGAAATGCCTTCACCCTTCATACCTTAGAGCAAACAATTCTATCAATGCAAACTTTGGACAATTGCTTAAGTAGAGAAAAAGTCCCTATAGGTATGGGTCGACGATGCTGATTTAGCTTAAGTTGCTGAAATACTGTCCACCTCAATCGGAGGAAATTATAAGGAAGTATATGCTGACATGCCACCCTTTTTTTACAAGCACTGCTTTGGTACTATAAATAGTGTTTCTGAAGATTCTATAGGAAGCAATTCGCTATAAAAAATCTGTACTTAGTCGGATAATTCATAATAAATATTTTTTAAAGCTTGCGATATATTTAATTTTCTCGATTTGTCTTATGTCGGGTTCCTTATTAAACCACAACAGTATAACCTAGAAAGATTAAAAATATAAATATATCCGACGATTTTCATAAAAATATTCACTAAAATAAATATTCAAACCAAAAGATATCACCTTTTGTGTTCGGGTCTCACACGCCGCCTATTCAACAAGCCAGCATCCGTTTGACATCTCGACATGAAAATCGAGTTCTTCCACTAACGAGGACTCCTGGAGCGCCGGCGGGGCGGAGCGACACGCCCATCCGGCTCGAAGGACCAACTCATAATTGTGAACACCCTGTACAGTAAGTGCTTTGTAATCACCGTGTTTAAAACACCTCTCTATTTAATAATGCCCTTAAAGCATTGTTGGCAAGTCGTAAAGACCGGTATTTTTGTTTTGATTTCAATGAATTTTAATAAGCATGCAGGTCAGTCAATATTGTGGTACGTACAACTGTATGGGTTTTAAATCTTTTGTAATTGTGAATATACTTGAATGGTCTTGAAATAACATTAACATGTTTGCATGGTAAGAAAAGGTTCAATGGATAATAACTTCTTATTATATTTAACTATGGTATTTCACGCTATTAACTGAGTGTAATTATACATACTGAAATGGTTAATGATATGCACGATATCGGACCATTTTTTTATAATTCAGGGATTTAAAAGTGAACTTTATAAGCGTGTTCCACATACATCTTAGGTGGGCAGGTTATCTACTATACATTTTAGGTGGTAGAACTATAGTTCGTTCGGGGAAACACTGCCGCCCCCATAATCCGCCGTGAAGCAATTCTTGTGTTTTGGTTGGAGAGGTGCGGTTGTCGGGTACACTTACAGTGAGGTGACCATCTTAGTTTTCAAGAGTAGTGAAGAATCTACGTACGACTTCAGGTAGGACTTAATTCCTGTTTGAGGTTATATATGGGTGTCTGTGGGTTGTAGTGACCACTTAACATCAGGTGGTCTGCATGTTCGTTTGCTACTCATCGAATATAAAAAAAATACTTTCAAACTGTTCCACTGCTGGGCATGGGTCTCCTCTAAATATGAAAGAGAGAAGAAGGGCACCACACCGATCAAGTTAGGATTTATATACTTTACAAATCCCTTTGGAAACTTTATCGATAACTAGTAAGATTCGTCACGATATTTTTCTTCGCCATTAAATCCAGTCATTAGTTATTTCTAAAATTCGTATAGGTTTAAAAAAAACCGAAGTTTGGAATTCGAACCCCGGCCCTTTACAGTAAGAAGCCAGAATCCTACCACTAAGCTATCACTGTCTTACTAATATGTACTACTGTTATTACTCAGCTTAATATTAATCTCGATTTTGGCACGCACTTACGAAATTTAGCTCCGTCTCCAAGTTTTCGCCTATTAACTTAATGTCGATTCTAAAAGAAATATATAGCGCAAGGACAAACAATTCAATGGGGGAAGAAGTGCCAAGTTACGATAATTTGGACGTAACATATGAAGATCATATATTGAATATTCTTGTGAAAACAAACTGAATAGTAGATGTTCTAAAGAATAAAAGTGGGACTCCGCAAGCGAGAATATAACAAGACACTCCTCTACCCACTTTCGCGAAAAATGACTTTAGACTACTTTTGTTTCTCGATCTTTGGAAACTTTTCGTGAAAATTGAATTTAGGTATCATTGCTTTCTAGTTGTGGTGGTAAATATCTAAAAATGGGTTCGGTATAATTTATACAAAGTCATGAATTACCTCTGTTGAGACTGTTTCTGGATCGACTTTTTGTGGTATAAATAATAATAATTTGTTTATTTTTATCTCAATGAAATGTTACGTATTATTCTTAACAATGTCTTTATATACTACATGCTAAACTTAACAACATAAGTATACATCATGCTTATTTACTATATTATGTTTAAGTGTTTACTTATAAATATAATTAGCTAACGAGCGCGCATGCCGTCCGATTGTAAAATGATCACTGCTACGCGTGAACGCCCACATTTGACGTCGAACAAAGCAGAAGGCCTATCTGACGTTGTATGCAGATACGTCACAACTCCTGCGAACTAAGATGGTCGCCTCGCTTGTAAGTATACCAGACAACATCTCTGCGACGAAAACACAAAAACTGCTTTATGGCGTTTTATGACGGCGGCGGTGGTACCTCTCTGGTCAATCGATAGTTCTATCATCTATCGACTATGGTGGGATTCAAACTATTTATGAATCCCGTTTTGTTTAACTCTTTTTTGTATTAAATGACAATAATAAAATTGTGGAGGTAGTTTGTGTAGAGTATCTGTATGGTAACTTTAATTGTACTGGATGGATGGATGAAGAATGTTCCAAGCGCCGCAATGTTCCTGATATTTCAATATGAAGTACAAAATCGAACAAGACAACCGTTCCTCAAGTCTTACATGATTATAATTGTATAACCCACCGAAGAATGAGGATCCATCCACATCAACTGTACCCGTGGCGATTCTCCACGGTTCGGTTTGCGCATTCCTTTATACCGCGTACGTGCAAAATGTGGAACGAATTTCCTCCTGAGGTATTCAAGGAAGGTGCAAAAAGAGATCTCCTTCAAAGCAGGCGATGCATTGGCGACTTCGCTGGGGTTGGAAATGTCCATAGGCGACGGTGACAACTTTCCATCAGATGGACTGTCCTCCCTATCGTTAGGTTTAGTTATAAAAAAAATTGTTAACATTCGAATAATTGGACAATAATGTTAATACAAATTCATTTCAGTACGTGGTAGAACTATAGTTCATCCGGGTAAGTACCACCGCCGCTCTCACATTCCGCCGAGAACTAGTGTTTATTTTTCGGTTGGAGCGTTGCGGTTGCCGGGTACACTTACAGCGAGGCGACCATCTTAGTCCTCAGGAATAGTGACGCATTTACGTACGATCTCAGATAAAACTTCAGTTTTGATTGAGATTAGATGTCGGTGTCCATGGGCTGTAGTGACCACATAACGCAGATGGTCTTTCGCTCGTTTGCCACTCTTAAAAACACAAAAAAAAAAAAAAAAAATTCACCACCAAAACCTCCTAACCAGTAGTAGGAACGCTGTTTTTCATAACTCCTGGCTCCGCCGCCCTAATGGCCGAGTCACTGCCAAAATAAATGTTGCTTAATACGCCGAAACTTTTGAAATATGCCCCGCTTAAATGTGCCGTTGAAAGCGTCATAATTCTCCTCTTTATGCACCAAGTTCTTGGAGCTTTTTGTTTGTAGTCGTGTATCTTTTTTATTGTCCAACATTTCTATGCATACAGCCTTTTGTGCTCTCCACCGCAGTCGAGAATCCTTATTTCGCCTTCCGGTTTATAGTAACGTTGCCAATATGTTGTCTTGGGAACTGTGTCGACTGTATTCTGTTGTCGTCGCATGCAGAGTCCTATGAGCAATCATTATATTTCAAGTTTATTGTAGACTTACGCACAGCTTCGTCCACATTGATTTTAAAAAACAGGACGGTAAGATAAGTCACTTCACTGTAATCCTTATCTGGAAGCTCAAAGTCATTGATCGTGCTATGGAGAGAGAAATGCTTAGTGTTTCGCTACGCGACAGAATTCGTATTGTTGAAATCTGCAGACGAATTAAATTTACCGACATAACTCTTAGATTATTAGACAATAAGTTGGCCGTATCGCTCGGAGGACCGATAATCGTTGGGACAGGAAGGTTCTCCAAAAGCGACCACGTGTAGGCAAAAGGTTCACAGATCCCCGACAAGGTGGACTAATATTTGATAAAGACAAGTTGAAACCGTTGGATTTAGAAAGCACAAGACCAGTTACAGTGGCGTTGACTAGAGAAGGCCTATGCCCAGCAGTGGAGCTCAAAAGGCTAATGGATGAAAGGACAGTTTTAACTACCACTTTATTACGTATCAGCTCATTAATATATTGGCGTGATTAAATACAAATATTTCATCATTCGTCATCAAGCCAATAATGCCCCATTGCTGGGCACGGGTCTCCTCTCAGAACGCGAAGGGTTAAACCATAGTCCACCACGCTGGACCCTGCGTAGGATTCGAAATCCGGATCCGTTAGAATCTTAACCACTAGACTATCACCGCACAAAACATGAACAAATCAATATTGCTATAACGTACGACTTCAGCTCTGTATGAGATTAGACGTGCATGTCAATGGACTGTAGTGACCACTTAACATCAGCTGGTTGCTACTGATGCTGGTTTGCTAATCTTTCCATAAAAAAAATATCCACGTGCACCAGTGATCACTTGACATCAGATGCTCATTTTTTAGTACTAATACCCATCGCGTTGGGTCTTCCACGTCAAAGTAATACCATAAGCGTCAGAACTACGCCGATATCATCTTCATGGCTCCTCGGGTATAACCTCCGTCGTAATAGACAGCGAATAACGCTATTCAACGCTATGCCACTATTACCGTAACACGTGGAATAGCCGATAGCGGGTTGATAGCTAGTTCCTGTGCCGCAAACGACTCTCTTTGCTACCGGGAAATAAGTTAAGAGGAAAACTATAAATAAGTGTTCCGATAAGTGGTAGAACTTCGTCCGTGGAGATGCACCCGCCATCCTCGCTATCCGCCATAAATAATCCTCGTGTTTCGGTTGGAGAGGTGTGGAGGTTTCTTTTTTTTTATTATGCCCATGATTCTCAGTTGTTATTTACTAATATATACACAATATTCAATATAAATTGGTAGTTCGCATCAACTCCGTGTGTTTCATATTGGGATCGTCTGAATGTTCCGCTGTGCAGCGATTTGATACCGCACAAGCGAAACATCAGGCCCCGGGTACATGTCAGAATGTTAAAAAACGTCTCCTATATGTCGACACACAACCGGCATGTAAGACGAATCGTGTTTCATAAAGGAAAAAATTGATATTCTCTATAACTGTACCTGAAAGACCATGATAGTGTGACCAGGTAGAGGGGGGGAGGGGGTATGGACTATACTTATAAAGAGGCGACCACCTTAGACTTCAGGAGTAGTAATGCACCTACGTACGACCTTAGATAAAATTTCAGTCCTGTTTGAGGTTAAATGTGGGTGTCCATGGACTGCCGTGACACATAAAAAGACGAGTACACAAACATCCAGACCCAGAATAGAAATCTAAATTCATCTTTTAAACGTCTGGCCAGGAATCGTACCAGGAATCCTCTGCGTGTTAGACCAGTATGCAAACTGCTGCGATAGGCGGGTCCTCAAACACTATTAACTCTTAACTAATTACAGATTAACCTTACGTTTTATTTATGTGTATTTATACATAATTTCTTGAACGCAAAAACTGGACGTATTTCCTAGTTTCTGAGTAATTGTATCGAATCAAATTAATTAGTATTCTGCATGTTCACCGATCATTGGAAAAGTTGGCGGCTGTTATGTATATTTAATGATCTAACGGCAATTCTGTGTTTACTGTGAATTATGCCTTGTAACGGTTCTCATAAAACCACTTAACATAAAAAATATTACCAACTAGTTTAATTTATATTAACCATCCTGTTTTCATAAATATATATTACACAGTTTGTACAAACTCCTCGCTAAGTGGTGACAATGTTAATATTATCTAAATAGTTATCGTGAATAAACGTTCTGCACACCGACAAAACGTTATCATAGTCATCATTAATATCCCAGAGTTGGGTACGGGTCGCCTCTCAAAATGGGTAACGTTAGACCATAGTTCACCACGCTGGCTAAGTGCGGATTGGTGGACTTCACATACCTTCGAGAACTTTGCAAACAAATGTCCGATGTGGAGGTTTCCTTAAGAGTTTTCCTTCACCGTTAACGCAAGTGATAATTAATTTCTAATACACATTCGAAAAATCAGAGGTACGTGCGGGATTCAAACCTCGGGTACCCATCGTAAGAGGTTGGAATCTTAACCACTAGGCTATCACAGCTCAAAACATACAAATGATATTGCAAATGATAATTAATTTCTAATACGCATTCGAAAAATGGGAGGTGCGTGCAGGATTCAAACCTCGGATATGTAGCGTGAGAGGTTAGATCTTAACCACTAGGCTATCACAGCTCAAAACATACACTGATCAATATTGCCAAACCAATTTATAATACCAAACTCTCAAGCTATGTTGTAAATTTACCTAATCATATAATTCACAAAATAACGCTTAATGATTTACTCTACACTCATAGCCTCACACTAAGATTCCCTGTGTTGTGGGTGCCATAGGCTCGTACAAAGACAAATACGCAGATACCCAGACTCAGGATAGAAATCTGAATTCATCATTTAAACATGTGCTTGGCCCGGAATCGAACTCAGAACCTCGTGCGTATCAGAGCATTATAGTAACCACTGAGCTACACGGGTCATAATTTCAAATCATTTAATTTATGTTCATACGTTAACATCAAATGATTATCCGCATTGGGTCAGCGTGGTGGAATACGCTCCTAGCATGACTTAGTAGTATTGAGAGGCCCAAGCCCAACAATTTGATCGAGAAGAGGTTACCGAACAGACACATTGTTTCTTTTGTATATAACGTTTGTACTAATTTGTAACGACTAATTTGTAACAAACTTTTAAAGATTATAAACTTTTTAGGGAACCGTTTACCATTATGCATCTGTTGTAAAAAATATAATTAAATACTCATATTGAAATTCAGCAAATGATTATATTTTATATTTTTATATTATGCATGCATGGGCCGTCGTCTCGCCGTGACCACGGCCCATGCAACTGGGCCGAAATATAGACAATTCAAAACCGCAACCGTGAGTACTCGTTACATAATATAAAAATGTATAATTTCCGCGATAATATTAGCTTAAAATCATAGATTATATTTTCCTCATTTGTATACAAATTTTTCTACACAACGATTATGATCTAAACGAGCTTAGATGACTAACTATCGCCAAAAGCTTTTTTACCATAAGCATTACCTCGCGTGTGGTAGGCTCGTATTTCACACAATTCAACGCCCCCTTAGCCTTACAAACATTTAAACCACAGACAATAATTCTCCACAGGGCTATCAGGTCATGCTTGTGGAGATCTCGGGGCGTTACTGCGGGCGATGTGCGTAAATAATAATATGATAGAGATATGAGGCCCGTTTATACAGACGCGGGATACATACCTCCACGGTCGTGTGCAGTGGTATACAAGATTTTGCGTTTGGAATCAAATGAAAATTCAACCCACCTGATTTTATTTACATAACAATTTATGTGCACTTATCACTTAATTATGAAAATGATATAAAACTATACGAAGATAGACTTATTTCATAATGTTTTTTTTTCCGACGAAGATCTGAAGGAGTGGAGAATTAATTTGATAATCAACTTGTCTGCTCATTAAAAATATGTACTTATAAAATTATATACATTATATAAGTATAGTTCGTCCAGGAGGTGAATCAATTCTTGTGTATCCGTTGGAGAGATGTGGAGTATTCTTTCAGCGAGGCGACCATCTTATTTCTCAGAAGTAGTAACGCATTTACATAGGAACGACTTCAGTCCTATTTAAGGTTAGATGAGAACTACCATGTGCTGCAGTAAGCCCTTAACGTCAGGTAGCCTACACGCTCATTTGCTACTCTTCTCACATAAAAAAAGTCTGCAACCGACTCAGAATTCTGAATAAGGTCGATCATAGATGCATTATTGTCCCTGAAGACTAAGTTACACCGGCTCACATTGTCTCTTCATTAGGACAGCTTAATATTTGATGAGGAACACCAGCCATTGTAACTCTCACTGCAAATCAACAGATTACAGTGCTGCATCGCTGTTATAAGACAGACATTTTTGTCTTACAGTATTCATTTTAGATTTTTTTTTATGTTTGTAGAATAGCAAACGAGACTACCTGGTATTATGTGGTCACTGCAGCAGATGGAAACCTACAGCTAACGTGAAATAAAAACGGCTTCACGGCGGATTATGAGAGTGGTGGTGGTACCACGCCGATCGAACTATTGTTCTACCACTTTCAAAAAGATAACACTACTAGCAGATTTTGGGAGTTGGCGGCATCTCTATAAACGCACCCGTCCGGTCGATTCCAGATAGCATTGTATTGGGGTTCGGTTTCTCAATACGAAACATGTGTGAGCGGAAACCCCACGATTGTACCTCTCAGGTCTTGTGAAGATTTGCACGTAGATAATTGTGTTGTAAAGGTGTAACCTAGACTTAAATTGTGGAGATGAATAACCATAGTTCTCAAATCTTCTAATGTAATGGAAACCAATCGTATTATCCAGTGGTGTTGGCTAAGAATAGGACTACTTCTTCTCTTTCCGATAGGAGGGGACCAAAGGATTCAATTCAGGAGATGAAAACAGTGTCTTCCTCCCAAATCCTCCACTTACTGCAATTACCGATACACATAGGCAAGTGACGTGACTACGGTAAACTCCCCTTTTTAAAGGCCTTTCCCTTTCCCCTTTTCCGTGATCGGCAGTGAACTTCTAAGAGGTGGTGAATAGTGGCCAACAGATGATACGGCTACCTACAGTCAATAATGGTGGGGATCGTATGAATTTAGGACTTCCTTATTGGTAGTCAGTACTTGAATCAAGGTATCTCAAGCAATATCTCATTTTTCGAAAGCCATTTGCATATCAATTAATTAACACTGGCCTTAAGGTGAAGAGAAAGCTCATTTTGCACAGTAAAGATCCCTAGGTTATATAGAAAAACCTATATTTTTATCTCCAGCATGGAGGAATATATAGCCCAAATCCTTCTCACTTTGGAGGAGACCCGTACTGTAGATCTCGATGGATTATCATCGACTTATAAATCCCCCATCGTCAATCATAACGTTTTGTGAGTCATAGTATATGAAGGGTTAAGGTCTTGTGCCAACGTACCCTTGGTACCACGAAGGCTAAGGGTAGGTTGATAGACTTCATATACTTTAAAGAAAATCTATCTGGCATCGAAGTAATTGCAGATCTGCAGAGAGTACATAAGACGTCCAGTATTCTGGAAATATAAAAGAAAGTATTCACGTCGACAAGACAATGCTTATAGATAGCAATGGTTATAGATAGCATTATCATTTCTGTATTATCCGTCACGGGGCAATAAATCGCCACAATCTCAAGCACCATGAACGCCATCCAGCCGTCGGTAACATGGAAATTATCGGGCGCTGGAGCAGGATAATATTATTGGATTTACGAGGGCGTGCGCCGGCGCGCTGATTTACGCCTTCCTCCGCCGATAAATTATGCGGCGATAGCGGGCCAACTGGTACCTCACTCCATTTGTTGTCGACCACTGGCTTTTGCTATTGCAATGAATACCTGTTCTGTTAGTTGTATTGTTTTGTTTTGATTGACTGACGAGTGTGTGCAGTCGTCATTATGCAACGTGTATCTTAAGTGCTTATCGATTGAGCTATGCAGCGTCACCTAGTAATAGCTTAGAGGTATATTTTATCAATCAATCCAAGAGGTCTGGATTCGAATCTCAAGCACGCAGCTGATATGAGAATATGAGCCTAGATACAATATTTTACTTACATTAACGACGAAGGAAAACATATTAAGGAAAATCCGGAGGTCAAAGGTGTGTGAAGTTTATCAAAACCCACTTGACCAACGTGATGTACTATGGACTAAACTCTTCTAGTTGTGAAGATAGATCTACACCCGTAAATAGGGCAGTAATAAGTAATTACTTAGTTAATGAAAGCAATTCCTAATACTTACTTCTCGAGAAGTAAGTATTAGGAATTGCTTTCATGACTAGATGACAATTTTTTTCGCGTTTCTCCTTTTATATTTACAAAACATTGAGAAATGCACATTAGTTCAAAGCTTCGGTCGGAATATCAGATGTTGGATCACGAAAGGGCCTGTCTTCATACCACGAGTATAATGTACGTCAGCTGCCCGCGGCGATCAAATTTAATTGCTCCCTAAGATATATGATTAAGATGTGCTAACGTCTCTTAAGATTTATGGTCTCTTAGTAATTTAAGGCTTTATCAACGAAGCTTTGTTTAATCTTGTGAGAGGTTAAAAGATGTTATGTTTAATTTCATATAACATATGAAAACAGAAAATTACAAACGTTAAAATGATCAAAAATATTTTAATTACTATTCAATTGTTTATTGAAATAAATAAAATGTTACAGTAGAAGAGATGATTTGACTTCACGTAGTGAAAATGAGGGTAGATGCCAAAGAGGAGGGTAGTTTCGCTGGAGACGTTGGCAGGGACGGAGGTAGGAATGTTTATAAAAGTGAGAGAAACCGGAGATGTGGGACGTTTTACGCTGTGAAATTCGCTGTTAACAGTACACTACTACAGTACTGTGTACAGTATTTTCCTAAGCGTCCTTCGTAACATAACAAAATAGTTTTATATTAAAATCAGGTCCCCAATAATCTTAACGGATGTAAGATTATTGGGGACATTAGCCAATTGTATTTCATATGCATATTCTCCTTTTTAAACTATCATAATAGATAAATTTGTAGTTAAATTAAATTCTATAAAGTTGCATTAAATTAAAGGTTTTAAGTTGGTGAAATTTCGTAGTACGTTTGTTTGTAGCACCACCACGCTTCTCTGCTTCATAGCAACACTGTTTGCTTTACTGTGTTCTGGTTTGAATAATACGGTAATACCATTGACCACACCGCTCGCATCCGCGCGTTCGGTTCCATTTCGAACACTTTTGCCTAAATTGTGTATGTTAATTGGTCCGCTTATAAGAACCATAGTGTAATGTTACACAGTCTAAAACCTTCCTTAATAAATAGTCTACTTAATTCAAAAACATTTTTAAAATTCGACTGATACTTCCAAAGTGTAGCGCGTTTAAAAACACACAAACCAAATTGTCAGTTTTATCTTATTAATATATATAGATTATTATAGATGATCTTGCCCAGTTATTAATAGTTAATTTAATACTAACAATCAACTTAAAATAGGATCCCTACTCTATTTGTGATCGGTTATAGATATCCACGGAAGTTAGCAGATAAACTGTATGGTCGCTACTTTTACCACATGAAAAATGTCATAGTTATTAATTAATTACGTACCGGGCCGTCTAACAGTTTGTCCCGGTATAATGCTTAAACGTACTGATGTTTGGCGATTAATCAAGGCAACAGGTGTTTATCTCGATGAATTAGGTAATTGGTTATTAATATTCCCTTATTACAGCTTATTTATTACTGATGCTAATGAACCTTTGATCTTTGGTTTAAAGCGCTTAAGTAATAGATTGCGCAGATAAAGATTAGTTGCGGGAATTCTTGCTTAAGATATTATTTGAGTAAATAAAGATGGTAGAGCCGATAGAAATGGGTGAAACAGAATTTTGTAGAATCGGTGTTCGCGCTACTGTGTTTTGGATGGACGATGGTTGAACGATTCTGATTGTGTTGTGGTGGTGGTAATAGACTTACTTAATAAAGGCGTGATCACACGTTGCTACCTTACTGACTGTGTGCAGTTAAATGTGACAAACTATGCCTTATAGAAACAGTTTTATGTTTTCAAAGTTGTGGTAAGATAGGCAGCCTAATGTAAGAGTTCCATCTTAGTCTTCAAGAGTAGCAACGTAAGTGTAATCGCTTCAGGTAGGACTCCTGATCTATGTGGAATTGATTATCGATGTCCATTGGCGGCTATGGCCACTAATATCAAGCGGCGGAAAGATTGTTTGCTTTTTTTTATGTTTGTAAAGTAGCAAATGAGCATGCAGGCCACCTGATGTTAAGTGGTCACCGCAGCCCATGAACACCCACATCCAACCTCAAACAAAACCGAAGTTCCG
>DWKL01002364.1:0-12842 GCA_018249415.1 Phareas burnsi | reverse complement strand
GTGACGCATCGATGTACGACCTCTGACAGAACTTCAGTCTAGTTTGAGGTTGGATGTGGGTGCCCCTGGGCTGCAGTGACCACTTAACGTCAGGTGGCCTGCAAGCAAACGAGCTTGCAGGCCACTACTTATTAAACATAAAAAAAAATGTTACAATTTTAGCAATAGGTACATTTTTATTGTATTGTATATATAATCTTGTATCCTTTTTTTTTCACGCCTCACTTATCCGCCGTTTGTTGTTGACGATCTAATCACGTGTCCAATGAAAGTTGCATAAATAACAAATTTAATAAATCGTTTAGTTGCAAATTTAAATCATTGCCATTAAGTTTACAATTCATCGTCTGAATGAATAATTTGTTATTGAAATAATATTTTATGAGTATGCAGGAGCAAAGCTAGACCAGAGACAAGTAGAGGAAGTAATAAACTACCGTCAAGCCACATGCCTCGGAACTGTTGAGTGATCTGATGCACAGATAACATTTATTTATGCATTGTTGCACCTGAATTAATCAATCCATACAAACGCCCACCCACATATGTTTTTCATGGGTAAGCGATTATGGGCCCTTTGTACGCAACGATAGGTGGGTAGGCAAATAGATAAATATGTGAGGAAAGTATGTAATGTGTTTAATTAAAGTATGCATATGTTTAAATATTTTTTATATGTATTTATTTATGAAATTTATCTTATATTTTTATATCTTATGTTATTACTAAAGGAATCGCATATAACCCCGTGGCTAGTGTAGATCGTAACCGAACTGCAAAATATCAGAGGTCAGGTCAGATGCGGTCAGAAGTTGTATGGGTGACCGATAGTAGCTAATATTTATGCGTATTTCCAAGTTTCGGTGGGCACGTTAAGCTGTCGGTCATTATTATCGTTGTATACCAGTGATTAAAGCTTATCGGAGGCGTTTTTTGCGATTTTAAAAATATCAGACTCCAGTGTGGCGTTTACTCCAGGCCTGTCACCCAGTTGTAGGAAGGGACTCATACCTATCAGTGGGACATAAAAAGGGTTGCAACCATAATACTATGGATCGTATATTTTAGTATACCATTACGGTTTAGGGTTTGATCTCCGGGTATACAGATAGTTCCCGGTTCCATCCTGGGATAGGCAGACATCTAAATTATGGGTTTAAATTTCTGTCCTAAGTCTGGCAGTTTATGTGGGTACTTGTTTTTGTGCATGTCCATGCCACCCACTATCGAAGAAACCCCAGTGTAAGATAACGATAAAGCCGTTATAAAAAACCTACGTTCGTAATCTTTGACCATAAATGTTAGAAAAGTCGATATATATGCAAAAACATAAGCCTTTAATTATTGTTTCAATTTTACTTACTTATCCAAGATATTATCAGATAGAGCGGCCGTCACGGTAGGCGGGTCGTCTAATTTACTGTAAAACGTGTTAATTGCTCAATGGATCGCTGGTTTAATTTGTTAACTTAAACGGTGGGCGGTTTATTTTTGTTCACGGTAAACGATGGGCTGTTTAATTCGTTTGCGTTAAACGGCGCTTATGTTGATTAGGGAAGCGCGCTTCAATGAATACGGAATGTGTAAGAACTGATAGTTATCTGAGAAATTAATGGGTGTCCTTTTAACGTTGTTTATGGTGAAATTAATAGCAAATATTAATAGAGAAATGGACACACGGATAATTAAGGATTTTTAAATTTTTTTTATTAAGGACTCACGGTTTTTTTTGAGATTTTATTATGTATCTAAAAGTAGGAAGTATTATTCGTATTAAAAATTAAAAACGTATTTCAAAATTGTGTATATAAATGTATGTAACATAAAAATTAGATATTTGTAATACTTTTATACGTGACTTAAAAAAAATATATAAAAATGTGACCGCAAGCCCTGGCGGGCCAGGCTGCCCGGTATAGTGGATATTGCACTCTATAGCGTAATTATATGTAATCTAATTCTATAGCGTAAAATGGCATTATTTGTCTATTTTTTTTTTAATTAATGTCGTCAACAGGAACCTTAAATTTCTTATCTATAGGTACTTGTATTTTAAAACAAGAGTTCTACTTTTGTCAGTTTGTCAGTTTGCGTGTATGAGATAGGTATTTTTTTCCAGCTGGACATGTGTTAACTAAGGGTAATGCCCCAAGAGGTTGCTTCAATAGTTAATGTTACAAATATGAGATTTTATAATATATTAACTTACCTAATTAATATGTACTTAAAATAAATTATTGTTCAACCTGGGAGAAGGCAGAGCGGGCTGCTAGTTACATATTAAAAAATATATGATAAAAAAATATAGAGAAGCCCTTAATAGAGCAGGCTTGCTGAGTTCTTTTGAGGTCACTTCATTCCAATTTATTCATCCATTTCATACCATTTCATTTAATATGACGAAAGTATAATACAAACAAAAACACATATAAAAAAACAACGCGCTGTCCAAGTTCCATTAAAGATCCACAGATATCTATCTAGTAGAGTTATATGCCACTAAACGTTCATTACACGGCAATTAAGCGTGTGCGTACTTCATAATCACATGCACCCTTATGTTAATTGAAAACTATCAGTTAGCGTCCGATGTAATCTATTTGCTTAGTATTGGACGTGACTTCAAATTGGTACACATTTACACATAGATAGCATCTTTAGTGACGGAGACACTGGGAGTAAGCGTGTCCGTTTGTATGTGAAGGTTACTGTCATTTGTTTAAGTCCACTGTATTAATATGTTTAATGCCTTTCGCTATATATAGAAAGATGTGTGTCTGTTGTTCCAAATATATTGCCTTTGTGAAAAGAATAGCAAATTAGCGTTAGGGTACCTGATGTTAAGTGGTTACTGCCGTCTATGGACATACGTAAGAATCCCTGGATAGGATTGAAGTCCTACCTGGGTTTGGCTACAGAGGCGTTACTATCCCCGAGGACTTATAAGGTGTTATAAGGTAGAAACAGGTTTTTTATGTTTCAAGAATAGCAGACAAACGTGCAAGCCACCTGATCTTAAGTGGTAACTGCTGCCCATGGACACATCTAACCTCAAGTAAACAAAAGTGAAGTTATCTCTGAGGTTGTCTTGAGGGCTGAGATGGTCGCCTCTCTGTATACGTGCTCGGCAACCGCACCTCTCTAACCGAAACAGAAAACTGTTTCATATTGCATTATGAGACGTCGGTGGTACTCGCCCGGACGAACTAATTCTACCACCTATCAAAGGTATGGCGGTCTACGTCCGGAGTCAAAAATGAAGTGTTTTACCACCCTAAGATCAGTTTTAATTAGTCAGTTAGACATCAATGCTCGAATTATTCGTAATATGATTTCGGAATTTGTCAGTTGTGGAAGTAAGCGCATATATTAAAATTATTTTTTTTATTACAAATGGCTGAAAAATATCAACAACGATAATATCAATAATCAATCATCCGATTCGAAATCTATACTCAAAGTAACGGAACAATAACGACAGTCTCATTTCAAAAAGGATTAATCGTTGACAGGAACCTCGGGCTCGCATAAATATCTCATTAGGCCGAGATTTATTGTCCAAGGAGTCACGATCCAAAAAAAAGTTTGAAAGCGAACGTTCTAATAATTACTTGTCAACATGCGATTCTCTATTCGGGGCTCCCTGCTTAATTTGGTTTTTTATTTGCCGTAATATATCATTTGTTAATGACACCTAAATGAAGAGCTATCACGGCAACAATACCTGCCTGAAATTTCTTAGTAACTCGTAAAAGAGAGGTTAATAAAATTTTAACTGCCAGTGTGCCAATCGGCACGTCAATCTTGGGGTTAAACTTCGCGAATGTATCTGGCGTGTCAATGAAACAAAGCTCGTAGAAAGGATATAAAGTAATAACTGCTCACAATAGGCACTGTTTTATACCTGAATGAATTTGCATTTTTAGGGATCTATAGCAAAGTGGCAAAAACATCTTTATAATTTCGGCCCGTCCGTCTGTCTATCTATATGTCACAGTAATTTTACAAGCTTTCATTTAATTGGGTTTTACAATGTACGTTTGTTTAGTCCTTCCATTGCATTGCAAGTCCTCAATTATATAGTTTTAGTGGGACATAAGTATTTAATGATGTTTGATGAAGATGAATTTTCTATTTATGTGTTTGAAAATTTGCTTACGCATTTTTAAACCTTTGAATTTAACCTAACCTTATTGGTTCACATACAAGCACAAGACATATACACGACATATCCTGATGTATTTACATATAAATCCAGTATAAAAAATAATAGATGTACGTCAGTAAACAATTTTAGCTTTAGCCCAAGATTATATTATAAATGGACCCTTCTGAATATGAAATAATTTAATGCCTAATTTATCCTTATAATATGAATAGCTACATAATCAATAAAACTCGTTCTGTTTTCTTTAAAAAATTAAAAAGCTAACGAAACAAATTATAATATTTACACGCAAATAATATTGCAGATTTTATTATGCACTTTAAGACGTACCATTCTTGCTCTCAGAATAAAGGCAGCTGTCCACCGACGCATGACGACCAATAAAAAACCGATTAAAATTTCGATCCCCGATTATAAAGATAAGGACACACTGCACAGGAAAGGTGACATTCGGTAAGCATAAAAGTCGGAGGCATCGCTAAACGGTCCCGTAATTTATCGACGGGTTGACCTCGGTTCATTTACTTTAAACAAATTGTTAATTTTTCGATAACTATCATCCGGAACAGATGGTTGGGACCGTGACAAATTGATTGCACGCAAATTCACGCTTTCATACCTTGTTAACAAGGGCGATATTCGGACGAGGTGTTGAAAATTCTTGATGTTTTTTCATGCAGTAATTGTCGGAGGTGGGCATGGCATGTGCCTGTTATGAGGCAGGTTGACCACATGTGGTGCAATCTGCTCGGGTATTTTATCGAATTTTTCAAATTATAATTTGACGGCCTAATCGGTTCGTTTGGATTAATCTAATATATTATAGGATCAACACTTCGAATTGAAGAATAAAATTTCATTGAAATTCGATATTATGTCCGAGGAATGGATAAAATTTAACATGTTAATGTATTTACTTAAACCGTATTAATTGTATGACCATTTTGTGCTTTTTCAGCTGGCTTGGTAATTGGTAAAAAAAAGTAATATAACAGAGACATTCTTAGTTATCACATTTTGGTCATCATCAACCCATTCATGCCCTATTGCTGGGTACGGAACTCCTCTGATAAGGGTTAAGATACACCATTAGTCCACAACCTAGCGTTGTGTGGATTGGTAGACTTTACACACCAACTTAATAAAGAACTCTCAAATGTGTTGGTTTTCTCACGATGTTTACTTTCATAGTTATAACTGGTGATAATTAGTTTCTCATAAGCACATAACTTCGATAAACTAGAAGTGCCCGCGGGATTCGAACCCCGGACATCCAGTGTGAGAGGCCGGGATCTTACCCATTCGAGATCTTAGAGTCGTCATTGATTTAATATGATTTATTGCTTGGGTGAGAATTCTAACTTCAAGTAATTACTGAATTATTAAATAAAAATGGTTACTTAAGTAATGATTTTTACTTAAGCACTCACTTTGACTTCTTTATAAATACGAGCATCAATATCAGGTGGTCTAAATACGTGCCATTTCTATTATAAAAAACAACCATTAAATCATTGTACTTCTCTATAGAGTGTATCCACGTATACGCGTAAGATTAAAGCGGGACATTTATTCACACGAGCCACCACCGAATGCCACCGAAAGTGCCATTAACATAAAAGGAGAAAAGAGAAACTACTTTCAAACACAATATCTGAATCTTTTGTGTAGCAAATCTACTCTCGAGGCCTCCGCTTGGCCATCCGTTAACACATTGATTATACATCAAGGAAAATAAAAAGGAAATAGCGGTACAAAAAAGCCGTAACGCAACCATTTCAATCAGACAAACCGTTTTGCGTTTTTATGGTGGTACGCCATTGGCGACTATCTCGTTCTGAAACAGATTATTTCTCATTTGATTTATGGCCGCTGAATCTTCCAACGATATTATGTTTTGGTCATCCGTTCGATTCCTATTTGAATGCTGAACGCCGAATGGGGTGGCATGAGACGGGGGTGGCACTCGTACTATATTAATCTCAAATCCATTTGTCGTAATCTGCACTCGATATTGGAGGTTTAAATCTTGGAAGTAAGGTCGAGTTTTCTTTTATTGTGGAACGAGTTAGGACGCTTCAGAGATCGCCGGCCGATAGAGGTGAGAGATGAAACAGTAGCACCGTATTCATTTCGCGGATGTATAGCGCTGTCCCATTCGCACGCCCTGCGGGAGATTACGGCCCATAGCATGTATCAGATTTGGGTTTTATCGTTTTATTGCTTATTCTTTTTAGATTTTCAGCGGCGAAGGCATATCATTTTGTTTTTAATGCGAGGCATAAATAACAGCGCAACGGGCCAGTGACTGTAATGGCGCTTTTAGGGAAATGCCCGGAAGAGAACTACTCGTTTCGCTTTAACCAGCCACGGGGTTTTGGAACCAAGGTGCAGACGTTTAATTAACTGTTTGCAGCTTTGCCTAAACTTGATTAAAATTTGAATCAAAATAATTTTATTAAACATCATTATTATTATCGTTAACTTAAAATGTCGTTATCCAAGATCCAATTGATGATGATTACACATTTTGAGATTTTCGTAAACCATTTTTAGGTTTTCGTGAAGTCGTCTGAATTAAAGTTTCGCTATATCAAAATGATCTTTTCTATCCATTTTGATAGCTTAAACTTTTGCATATGACGTTTAGTTATAAAGTAATACATTTTTTCAATTATCCTCTTTTTTGGCCATAACTCGAAAAATGGTCGTGGGATGTGACGACATTATAACTTAAGGACAAGATATTGACCATATGTAGGTACATCTAGTAATTAACTCTTAATACGAACACGATATCGAAACTAGTAAATTAGAAATTTGTGGTAGAGTAATTCGTTGCAATATTTATAATGTGTGCTGGGTTCAAGTATCTGGTCCAGGTTCGATTCACCGGCCAGAAATCTCAATGATTTTGATTTTTTTTAAATGTATCTGCATTTATATACGAATATACGTAGCTAGTGTTGTGGCAGCCATGAGTGTGTACCATTCGTGGTACATACTCATGGCTGTTTTGCGTGTGATTACAATTTCACAATGTATACTTACATATCATAACGTTATCTTAAGTAAGTCATTTTGCATCATCGTGACCATTTGTCACACTCTAGTACAAATCCGCCCATTACTTCATAAATCCCCAACCTAATATTCGACTTTACGACATCGTCGCTCATTTTACAAAAGTGATTTTAAAAAGGGGGGTGATTTGGTGGAGTAAGTATTTTGCTGCGAAATATTTTGTCGTCGGTTTGCCGCATCTGGCGAACGTCCAGTCGCCTGATGACAGCTTATGAATATTTTCGCCAAAATTCACCTCTTTTCCATTGGACGGACATTTCTTATTTAACTTTTTACTCCACATTATGCGCCCGTGCTCTCGTATTGCATTTTGTTCGGAATGCGCTGTTTAAGTAATGAATGTGTCTATTTTTAAAATGTTTGCTCTGTTTATGGATTTATGAATTAAGTTCGGTTTTTATGTCACTTATGTAAACTAAATTAGGTTTAGTAATTTGTTGTAATGTTTTAGTTTAATTATGTCCGCGGTTGAGACTTTTTTGGGTAATATGTAAAGGTAGATAGATATAGATGATTGGCTTTTTAAATTTTAAAATCCCACTGCTGGGCACGGATGTCTTCTCGGTACTGGGGGATGCTTGGTGCATAATTTATCCCGCTGATTCAATGTGCATTCCTGGAGAAAGTGTTAAAAATTATATTTCACAACAATTACAAATTATATTCTGTAGTAAAAAGTAAATATAGGTAGGTACTCTTCCGTAAATGTATATTTGAAACAGCAGAATAGGGCATCAATAGTTAAATGTTATTCCAAAACACCCAAGGAACTGTTTAGCAATATTTAAAATAAACATAACAAAGTTAAATGTAAAATGAACTTCCATAAAATTCATACGGAACAAAACAATAGCTTCTAGTTTCGACTACTCCGCGATAGATGCCACCACACGTCTTTATGCAATGCACCCGGTGTCGCCGTCCATCGCCGCATGGGGCGCCACGATCGCCCATTGTTTCCAACTCCGCATCACTCTAACTTCGATAACGCATAAATTCAACGGGTTCGAATCTTTTGTTTTATCTCTATAACGTATGGACACTGCGAAGTGAGTCCGTATGATACCTTGATGTTCCTTTTGTCTTTATTAATGAAATATGTCGCTACACAGAGCCACGGTTTATTTTATTATTTAAGTTACCATTTGTTATCACGACTTTATCTGCCGTATAGAAGAAGGATGCATCGAAAAGTAAATTATGAAGGTATTGTTCGGGTCAATTCCAGAGAGGAACAATAGGACCGAATAATTTTAGCTGGGAATAATAAATTTTATATTAACAAGAGTCGACACTACTACTAAATTCGAAACAGATTTCAGAGTTGCCAACAGCAGTGGCGTCTTCGAAAGTAATTTCGCATTTAATTTAAAAGGGTGTCGTTAATCCTGAGATATTAGGAAGATCGCAAACATCTTAGATATCATTTTCTTCTATTTCGTCTTGAGCCGAGGGTGGGAACTAATGAGGCGGTGAAATTTGGAACCAAACTTACAATATAATATATGTAGCATAATTTGATACTTATCATTTTGACTCAACATTATATCATACTTTCAAACGTTTAATAGCATATTAACTTTGTTATCAAATATGAAAGTATTAAGCATGTTGCAGCTACAAGCTTACAACATAAATTCTTATTAATAAATGAGTTAATAAATTCACGATATGGGTATTAAATGCAGTCGAAAAATAACTCTCTGCTGGATATAGGTCTTATTAATTACAGGGGGGTAAGAATACCTAAAAGTATAACATTTTCCTAAATCAAGGAACGGCTCTTAAAAATGTATCTATTATTATAAAAATATTAGCTTAAGGTTTGACAAGGCTTTATAACTGTTATGTTAATATTTTAAAATTAGAATTAGTTCTTTTCATATTTATTATCTGTCTTTTTTTAGTTGTCATTATTGTTTCAATAAATGTATTGTTTAAGTCCACAGCTTATTAAACCCGTTTTTATAATATTGGCAACATTTTTTTATTTATCTAGACCTCGTTTAACAGTGATTGATTTCGAATATGATTTATCTGTTAACACTTCACACTCGACATCATTTGGGTTGTATACCAAATATCTACTATTAAATATTACATTTAGATTGAAAACAAAATAAACTTTGGTCATTATTTATTTGACATGACATCGTATTTCCTTCTAATCAAGTTAAGTCAAAATCCGTGATATCATGACGTCGGTAGTTGGATGAAAACTAAATTCATTAATCCGGCTAATTTTCTGTGAGAACAGACAATTCGTCACGTCCCCTCTGTCACCCTTTTGGTCAAAGGGTCCGGGGTGACCCCAAGTACAAATGAACGTAATAATTGAGACTGTCCACTGGTTAGGCTAAGCATTTTGAAATCTAGTTCATATCAATCCATTAAGATCTATAATTTAACTTTGAATAGTAACAAAATAATATTGTTCTAGTTGAAATGAATTTATCAACCAATAACAATAATACTATAATTTTAACAATAGAAGCAAATTATTTAAAATTAATGATTATGTAAATGAACATAAAGGTGATTAATATGAGACGTAATAATAATAATTATTGTATATGTTTAAAGAGTAGCCAAGGGGTGTGCAGGGCACCTGATGTTAAGCGGTCACCACAGTCTTAAATACCTACATCTAACTTTAAATGGGACTGAAGCACTATCTGAGCTCGTACGTGGGTGCGTCAATTCCTCAGGACTAAGATGGTCGCCTCGCTTGTACGTTTATGTGACAACCAACCACTCTCCAACCGAAACAAAGGAATTGCTTAATAGCGGATTATGAGGGTGGCGGTAATAACTTCCAGACTGAACTAATTTTACCACGTGTTAAACCTCAAACCTAAATAACAGAAGTAATTTTGAATACACAAATGGCTGAAACCGTCAACTAAGATGACGTTTTGAAAAGAAGTTTGAAATCAAAATTGTTGTTATTCCGGCAAGTGCTTTGAATGTCGTCGAATGAACATTTCTCGAAATGTGAAGCACATTTCCTTATACTAGAAAATAAGATTATGGGTTGCTTTAAGAGTAAAGCAAACAATCAAAGACCTGTTCGGCGCAACGATCACCATACTGGTTTGACACGTAGAGATTTCCAGATTCGATTCCCGGGTAGGCAGACATCAAAGTGATGAAATAAGATTTACGTTCTGGGTCTGGGTGTTTGTGTCCTTGTCCGCGTTAAGTAGATACTGAATATGTGGCTATGGAAGTAGAAACGGTTTTTTTTTATATTTGTAAAGTAGCAAACGAGCACGCAGGCCACCTGATGTCAAGTAGTCACTTTAGCTCATGGGCACTCAAATCCAACCTCAAACAAAACCAAAGTTCCATTTGAGGTTGTATATGGATGCGTCACTACTCCTGAGGACTATGATGGTCGTCTCGCTATGTGTTCCTGGCAACCGCACCTCTCCAACCGAAACACAGCAATTGCTTCACCGCGTATAATGAGGGCAGCGGTGGTACTTCCCCAGACGAACGATTGTTCTACCTATGAAATCTAAACTTTTAGTAAATCTAAACTTTTCAACGTCTCTCATTCGCTCTCTGACTATTCTGCTTAAAGTGTCTTAATCCTTACATCATATACAGCATTTGTATTCAAGTCAGATTAGGCTAGTGAGAACAGCTAATATGTCACGACCCTTCAACTCACCCTTGACCGAAAGGGTTCGGGCGCCGCTAAGTCCAAATGAACGCAATAATTGCTGCCCACTGGACCGCCGCCGGGCATTGTTACGTTTGACACTGCATGAATGGTAATATCAAAGCGAATGATACAACGTTGTCCTACTTTGCCCCCAGTTTATTAGGGGCCGGCGCAATATGATAATTCATATTCATATTGCATTTGGATGTAACAATTTACAGTTTGACGTCCATCTCAAAATAATACTGTTGAAAGTGAAAGAAACCTGAGTTTAAAATGTTTTAAAATATTGTTACGGGTGCTTGTTTTGTCACCGTAGTGTGGATTTAAAATATTTCAAGATCTCAAGCAGAGTTGCGTAAATGAATCCTGGGTTTCAAATGTTTTAAAATATTGTTACGGGTGACTATTTTGTCAGTATACTCTGGGTTTAGAATGTTTCAAGATAATGAAAATTAGAGTATTAAGTCACCAAGGACCAGATTTGAGGATTTGGACTGGTCAGGTAGAAGGTATTCAGAGATAGTACTAAGACAAAGTCTATATAATTCCAAATTTGGATTAATTTCTTCATCAAATGTGACGCTTTCTACTTGAAACCAACTACTTGTACCTAAATGTCTGGAATATAAGTTACCACCAGGGTGGTGCAGTGGTAACCATACCGATCTGACACGCACGGAGACCCGCGTTCGATTCCCAGTCGGACAGCCATCTAGATGATGAATTTAGACTTTTGTTCCGGGTCTGGGTGTTTGGGTACTCATCTTTGAGTGGCCATGGGAGCCATGACACAAGGAATTCTAATCTAAAACTATGCGTGTAGAAGGCGTTATTTTATTTCTTTCCCGATACATCTGTGTTTGTTGATAATACCCGAGACAAAATTTTAGTTGATATTTAAAAAAAAACAGTAACTATAAGTTTACTATTATGTGTTAATATAACATTATATTAATTACAATTATTCTGATTTATTACGAACGATAAAGTGAGTTTGAGGAAAAGCATAAACGTATTCACTTCGAATCTACGCAGTCCCGAACCAATAAATAGATATACAAATCCATGAACCGAACATTCCTTATCAATCCAAACATTTATATACGTAAAGACAAACACAATCCATTCCGACATTCAAAGCAGATGCAAAATATTCACGCGAAGGGATCGAGCGGACAATTCATTCCATAATTAACATTCAAAATTATTAAAACACGTCCTCAAAATCTGTTCCCCCTAACGAGAGGGGTGATATAATCGGAGATACAAATCTGGCTGGTGCTGCATTTAAATGATGATGATTAATTTGCTCTACGAATGACAAGAAGGGTTAAAAGGCAAGGGTCGTAATTCTGCCACTTGTTCAAGCTATTCGGGGAATCCGACACAGAATTTGCACAGTTTAATTTCCACGGTACCATTTCGTGACGTCTGATTGCCTTTGTAGTATCTTCAATGGGTTTGATGGAGTGCATAGATATTTCCGGGTTGAGGAGTACTAATTACGAACTTCGGGAGGAATTTGGAAATGAGCGTTGGTGTGCGAAGTTCGGGAACGAGTTTAATTTGGGAGGGAATGAAATTTGCGAAATTTCGTTTCATTCTGCTATTTATGTCTGTTTCTTATCACGATACATACTTTATGTTTTTTATAGTAAAGAAATAGCAAACGGGCATGCAGTCCACCTGATGGTATGTGGTCACTGCCGCCCATGGACTTGTGTAATTAACCCTGAATGTTATATTCTTACTCGTCCTACTGCTTCTGAGGTTATGTCGGAACGCCTTGAGTAAGTGTGTCTTCCTTATCGCACCCATTAAAACAAAACACAGCAGCGTTTATCATCACTGTTGTAACGCTGAATTTGGTGTGACGGTGGTGCCTCCGCAGCCAATTCACGGAGTTACCATTAGTAT
>DWKL01002363.1:0-12842 GCA_018249415.1 Phareas burnsi | reverse complement strand
CACAAAGCTTAGTAATCCACTTGGCCAGTATGGTGGACTGTGGCCTAAAACCTTAGCATTATGTGAGGAAACATATACCCAGCAGTGGGCAGCAATAGGTTTATGATGATGATGATAATATATAAATAGTATGGACATGATTATGGAACAAATTTCTTCACACAACATCTTCCTTATTTGTTCAGTTTCTTTATAGACTCGGCATATTTATTCTTATATGAAAAACTCCCATACATATTGCGAAGTTATCAATATTTTCTGCCTCTAGCCAAAAAACCGGTGGAGTTCAAAATATTGGGTATTAATACCCAAAGATAGTCCCATATCATGGCAATAATAAATGTAAATCAACCAATATGTTGCCATTTCTACGTCCATTCCATCATATTACGCTCCATCTCCGTGTATCGTGTTTGGCACTAAGCCCTTTTATCTAAAGCTAGTTCGTAGATCTGCTACAACATCGCTAAAAGTGTTTTAAAGTTTTATGGTTTAGCACTAAATTAATTAATTTTTAAAAGATATCTATGATTCTGATTTATTGCGGTGGTATATTCTAAATATGCTTAAAATTGCCTATTTCTTTACTTCCGCTTTTATTTCCGCTTTTTAGGGCTCCAAAAAAAGGAAAAAAGAACCCTTATATGATCACTTCGTTGTCCGTTTGTTTGTCTGTCTAGACATTTTTTCTCAGGACCGTGTGGAGATACCAAGTTGAAGTTAATATCAATTAATCAGATCTGTAATCCCTTGGAGCTAGGAAAAAATCAAGCTTAAGTCAACGCTATCGCATATTTTGACACTCGCAAGGGCATCAAAATCTATAGGGTACTTCCCGTTGACCTAGAATTATTAAATTTGGCTAGAAGCAATGTCTTATAGCACAAGTAAAAGGAAAAATCCCCTAACAGTAAATTTGTAGTTACATCGCTAATTCGTCTGTAGGAAACCCGCAATGCGCGAGTCGACCTCGGTCAGATTTTTCAATATGCCTTCCCATAAAAAAAGGTGGTTTAATTAACTATTTATTGATTTGCATTATTGTGGTTACAAAAAGTTAGACAGTGTCTTATAATAAACATAGTTTACAAATTAAACATTGGAATGCTTAGGATGTCTCTTAGTATGACTCTTATTATGTCCCTTAGTATATCCCTTAGTATTTCCCTTAGTATGTCCCTTAGTATGTCCCTTAGTATGCCCCTTAGTATGACCCTTAATACGTCCCTTAGTATGTCCCTTGGTATGTCCCTTAGTGTATCCCTTAGTATGTTCCTTAGTATTCCCCTTAGTATGTCCCTTAGTATATCCCTTAGTATGGTTATGACTATTCAAAATATGAATTTGTAAGAAGTAAAGAGCAGTTAAAAATATTTTACCTCGCAATACAAGACTAATGATATAGTAACGTTACACGTTCAGTTTGCCACGCGTTCAATCTATGACCTTGATCATAATCTAATTGGCCACAAATGGATGGGTCAATACTGTAACGGTCAATCAACACACGGTCAATCGAATCAACTATTAGCACAATCAAATATACTCTAGTGAGAGTACAAGACAAACGACAGACTTAAAGAAAAATGCTTGCATACAAAGCATATGCGTCAGCCACAGATGCGTCGCTACCGCTTAGGACTAAGATGTAACGACTCGAGTAAGTGTAACTTTCCTACCGAACACTGTAACGTTTATTGCAATCAGGAGACAAATAGTTGCGGCGGCGGTGCCTCAGTAATCGAACCATGGTGGTTTGTACCATCTTCTATATGTATGTATTCTATATGTAAGGCATACATGCACATATATATGTGTGAGTCAGTGTATTTTATGCCAACGCTGTATCTTTAGCTTAGATTAAAAAATCTAAGTTAAATACAATTCATTAAAGATTAACAATGCATATTTAATTAAAGACACTTTAAATAGATCGTGGGACTAAAGATGAATTTATAATTTTATTTGCTAACAACTACTGAAAGTAATTTCTTTAAACGTCAATTAAATATATAATTTAAGAGGAATCATGATTTATATATTTTGCAGATGGAAAATAAGAATATTGAGTGCAAATATTATTATAGTCAATGATAATAACATAAAAACTATTACGGGAATAATACATAATGAATGAAAAAGAATTTGTCGTATTTATATCCTACTGGATGAACCAGTGAACATAGTACCATCTAACTTAACTTCGTGTAACGTCGTAAGTGATCAATCCTAATCAACCTTCCAACTTTAATTCGCCGAGATCGATAACATTGGCCGCATCGTGTACAGTTTGAGTTTTGTTTGGTTATTTAAAGAAAGTCAATTGTAATTAAATTAATTCAAAGCCTTTTATTTACATGAAAGATGAATATAGTCAACATGTAATGCACGATTTCCTAGTAATCTATTACGTAAGTACGATTGGGTAATGTCATTCCCAAATACAAAACTTCGACATCAATAAACATATGTCATGAAAAAATGATTTTGATGACGTACTTAGCTGTCAAATAGTTTCGTCACAAACGCCATCTATTAAAAGTAATCCGAAATGGCAATTCTCATACAAATTACTAATGACGATTTTTTCGGCCTTTCGGCGCTCATTTTGGGTTTTTTTCTAATTTTATTTTTTCCTAAACCACTCCAGTACTGAGGTGAACAAAACAAAAAAAATCAAATCGGTCGAGCCGTTTTCGAATTTTTACTACGAGACTAACGAACAGCAATTGATTTTTATATATAAATTAGTACTTCGAAGTACTTGAAAAAGCTCCGTACCGACGCACGAAGGTTTAGTCTCTACACAAAATAGCTTCAAAACACTGGCATAAAAGCGTCCCTTACGATATTTTCCCATGGGTTTAGGACAGTGCACCGAAACAGTGTAAAGAAACGGTTGAGGACTTCTGCACTCAGGTGATGTATTCAGATGATACGAGCGAGCGCCCTGTCTTGTCTCGCTTTTGAAAAGGTTATGACATCCTTTTTATTCAGTATGCTTTTCATTGCTTTTCGAACTATGTACGCGGTAGACGTTGAAGAATGTATCGGATGGTTCAGTTCAGGCATTCGAAATTGTTTACAGAAGTTGCTTAGAATGTTTCATTGAACACTGCTGGGCTGCAGTGACTACCTAAAATCAAATAGTTTGCTCGTTCCTTTGTTATTTTTGTAACATAAAAATACCCTATACAATCGTCTTTTTTAAAACTCTTTTTATAACTTATTATACATCGTCGTCTTTTTTAGTCTTTTTTACGACTTATCATACATCGTCGTCGTTTTTTAGTCTTTTTTATGACTTAATAAACAGCGTCGACGTTTTTTAGTTTTTTTTTATCACTTATTTATTATACATCGTCGTCGTTCTTTTTAAAGACTTAGTTTTTTTTAAGTCTTAATTTTTTAAGGCTTGAAAACCTTTATTATATTTTAAATATTGTTGTTAACGTTTATTTTCAAAACTATCATATACCGTCATTTTCAAAGTGACGATGCATATTTCTAAATTGTGTAAAAATTGTGAATAATTGCGAATATATTGGGTATTAATAAACGATGCTGTAATTGTCGTTAATCTCATTAAATTGCTATCAGCAAATGAAAATTCTTGTATAATCAAGTTTTAATTACGTAATGGATCCTCCGTCTGTCACGGAGCGAACAGTGTAAACTCTGACACGACTGACACGCTTCATGTTTTATGATCTTCCACTTGTATGTCGGTGTACGTATTAAACTTGTCTATGGAATTACTTTTCACATAAATGTTAAAATCAACCTTAAGCTTTGATATATTCCACTAAATAGAAAATTGCAAATGAAAAACGTTGAACAAAATCACCGCCAATAGCTGGCGGCTAATTTTACTGAATCGATTTGTATGGTATTTTATGGTATTCAGACTTTAAGCTTTGGTTATATATATCACTAGATGGAAAATTGCAAATGAAAAACGTTGAACAAAATCACCGTCACCAGTTAGCGGCTAATTTTACTGAATCGATTTGTATGGTATTTTATGGTAGATGGGACGCTATTAGAGAGGACTTAGCTGAGATCGTATGAATGACCTTTAACCAGTTATAGATGTGTATAAGAATTGTTGCAATTTTTGAAACTGAGCCTTGAACTTAACTGGTATCAAAAAGTGCCGCACCTCTAAATCAAATTCAAATTTTATAACTGTAACAGTTCAATATTATTTCTCTACATATATAACAGTTTGAACTACTTTGAGTTCGTTACTTTAAGATAATTTATTACCTATATTGTTCGTATTGGAGCAGCGTGGTGGAGTATGCTCTAGGCTTTCCCTAGTTGTGCGAAGAGACCCATGCTCAGCAGTGGGACATAAAAAGGGTTGGAGCCACGTAACAAAGAAGACAGAATGGCTTTAGAAACTTTGTTTTTTGATATCATTTCCAATTAATATGCTTTATTTATAAGTGGAATCGATTTCAGTTTGGTATTCAAAATTGGAACCGTCAAAATTTATAAGTGGAATCGACTAATGAGTTTAAAATAAAACAAAATAGAATCGTCAGAATTTCCCAATCTGACAAACTCGAATTTAATTCTAATTAAACAGTAGCACAGTTCAACACTAACTGTTTGTGTAAGTTGTGTCGCGTGATGTTTGCGATCGACACTTGAGCGGCGCAGAATACATTTGTTTTTCACTGGTTCTCTTTGTTTGTTTGGCGTTTGCAAAGCGATATACGCATCGGTTTTGTGTGCGCTCGTTCTTATCTGTATGTTTCGTGTTTTTGTTTGAGTAACTGGTGGTGCGGCTTCTGTTCAAATCCAATAGTTATTGAAGTTAACATTTTAGGGTTATCGCACACGTAGTTATAAAATATTTAAGTATGTATGTGAAATTGATTTCTTATTGATCGGTGATTAATAATTGGATAAAATTGAATTCAAATATCCAAAGTATGTATGTTAAAATGAATTCAGCTATTTAAAAAATATACAAAATAATATGTTATGTTCTTTCAGAAGAAGGAGGCGTCTCGTCTGAAATCACAGCGTAGAAGAGAAGAGAAGATGAAAAGAATGACGGGTCAAAGCTATTACGGATTTCGGTCAATCCCGGAGGAAGACAGGAAGAAGTGGATACAGGATGTGCCGAAATCTGAGCGGAAAATGGGCTCATCCTGTACATCGGAATTCTGTGCGAAAGGAACTTCTAGATTTTGTTCCGAAATCACAGAAGAGAAAAGACAAGAACTATTTCTGTACTTCTGGAACGAGTTGGACTGGAGGGGAAAAAAAGATTACGTTAGACGACTCGTAGACTCGGTTCCCCCAAAACGCAGAAGACTTACGCACAAAGGGGAAACTTCTAGGAAGGGAGACTCGAAAGTATATCATCTATATATACACGATGAGAGGTTGCCCGTATGTCGTGTTATGTTCTTAAACACATTAGGCATCAAAGAAGCTATGGTTAGATGCTGGCTGGTAAACGAAATAAAACCAAAAGCAACAAAAAAACCAATAAAAGCGCTAAACGTCAACTCCTACATAGATAACCTACCGAAACTCCCGCCAAAATGTAACATTTGTCGTGCCACAGATAAAATAGAATACATAAACATAGATAACATAAAAAATCAATATCAATTATATAATAAATATGTTAAGGACATGAAATTGAATAACATAGCCCCCGCCTCCAGGAAGACGTTTTCAAAAGTTGTCGCCGCGAAAAACATTAGGATTTTCAAACCGAAGAACGATAGTGATGTGTGCGATTTAGTGATGCAACACAATAGTGATGAGACACAGTTTCAGGAAATCGATAAGAATCTCAGTGATTTTAACGTTAATTATAATAATCAGTGTTATTATAATCAGTGGTGAGACGTTGTTAACCGTAGAAGGAAGAGCGAGAGTAGACTTCCTGTACCATTGATTCGTTTAAATGTCCGAATTAAAAGAGCAATACAAATGAGTAACATTTACGCGGCTGTTATGTTATAGCTGTACTATCATATAGCTGGTAGAACTATAGTTCGCCCGGGGAAGTACCATCGCCGCCCGCATAACCATCCGTGAAGCAATTTGCAGTTTGAGAGGTGCCGTTGTCCTCACTTAAACGGGGTGACCGTCTTAGTCTTCAGGAGTAGTGCATCTGCGTACGACATCGGATAAGACTTCTATGATGTGGGTGTCCATGGACTGCAGTGGCCATTTAACATCAGGTGGCCTGCATGCTCGTATGATGCTCTTCTAACATAAAAACCATTAGATGTTAGTGTCTCTCAAAGTTTCTTGTCGAAGCCACACACCATACAAACGAGATATTTATGCATTCATCAATACATCTCTTAAAGATAATCTGACTAATTAAATATTACATACAAAAGAATATTGTGTCCAAATTATTGGTACAATGAGATAAACATGTACATTAAGGTTTTTTTATATATACTTGAAGAGTAGCAAACGAGCGTGCAGGTTACTTGGTGTTAAGTGGTTACTGCAGCCCATGGACAGCCACATCTAATCACACAAAATTGAAGTCCTATCTGAAGTTATGACTTCAGATAGAACTTCAGTTTTGTGGTATTTATGCGTAGACGCGTCATTACTCTTGAAGACTAATATGGCCGCCTCGCTGTAAGTGCGCGGCAACCGCAGCTCTGCAACTGGAACATATATTGCTTCACGGCGGGTTATGAGAGCAGTGGTGGTACTTCCCCGGGCGGACTACAGTTCTTCCACATAACTCTCGTACCAAGTAAAAGTTGAAAAAAAAAGAAACATTTCGAACGACCACCAACTTTGTACTTCTTGTATGAGAAGAGTAGCTACTCTACAGTTATTCTACAATAAACCAAGGCTTCTAGAAATTTAGGCACGGAGAGTACATCCACCACGCTTTTCCAGTGTATAATAAGATTGTTACTGTGATTGTAGATTGTAGACATTTATTATTTTATAAATTTGTGATTTATTATTTAATAATATTTTAATAAATTAAGTTATTAATATGTAATTTCTTTTTCTTTTTTTACAACGCAGTTCACTTCTGCCCTTAAGCTATAATGGCGTCATAACTGGAAAAGTGGGTTGATATGTAAATATCAAATCACTTTTCCAGTTATGACCAAAATAGAGGGTAATTAAAAATGAGTCCTACTTAATAACTAGACGTAATGCAAGAGTTCGCGGTATCGAAAATAGATCTTATAGAGCCCTTTCAAATTGAAACTTTTAATTCGTATTTTACTGATTACGAAAACCTTTAGATAGACTTAGATAGGTGGTAGAACAATCGTTCGTCTGGGGAAGTACCACCGCCGCTTTAAATGATGAATTAACTTCTGTCCTGGATTTGGGTGTTTGTTTATCCGTCTTTGTGTGTTTCCATGGCACTCGCGCTTTCGATTCCCGATTGGGCAGATATTTAAATATTAACGTATTCCAGTTCAAAAACGTTTTAATATATTTAATTTGATGTCGCATTCCGATCCCAAACAGATTTATGAAAAAATGTTGTAACTGACAATTTGCAAGTACTTCGTAGGCCTATACAAAACATTGTAATTAACAATTTGTAAGTGCCTCCTGGAAGCCTATACAAAATCTTTCCTAATTTTTTCTCCTTTTGAGGTACAGAGCCCTAAGATTGGATTTTTTTCTAACTATTGTTACAAAAGTACTGCCGTTCGTAAACTTGTAAGCGTTATATACCAAAATCAATTTTCGAATTGTGGCCAAAAATGGGGGTGATTAAAAAATTTGTGCTACTTAATAAATAGACGTCATGCAAGAGTTGCAAGTATCAAAAATAAATCTAACTGTAGCACTTTCGAATAGCGAAACTTTTAATTCGTATTTACTGATTACAAAAACCTAAAAATGTCTAAATCTGCTACATGTTGGATAACGAACAATTAATTTAATTTAATTTCAATTGTTACAGGAATTTGAGTTGGAACTACTACCATCGGACTATCGTATAACCGTCCAGGAATTTGCGATTCTATTAAACAGACACGAGCGAGAGAAAACCATTAACTCAGAATTGAGGGAACCGAATGCTTGCCCCCTGTTGGTGGATGTGAGAAGCGCGGCCGAGTTCAACATGTGTTGCATAGATGGCGCTGTTAATTATCCAGTTGAAGAATTGTATGATGATAAGTTGGAGAGTTTGTTGGATTTGATTCGCGATCACAATAATCAAGGTATTCAGTAATTTTTTCTTAAATCAAATTCAATCATAATATTTTTGTTTTCTTTATTAATAGGTAGTAGAACTATAGTTCGTCCGGGGAGGTATCATCCCCGCCCTCGTCATCCATCGTGAAGCAATTCTTGTTTCGACTGGAGAGGTGCGGTTGCCGGGCACGCTTACAGCGGCGACCATCTTAGTCCTCGGGAGCAGTGATGCATCTGCGTATGACTTCAGATAGAACTTCAGTTTTGTTTGAGGTTAGATATGGGTGTCCGTGTAGCTGTTGTGACCACTTAACATCAGGTGACCTGCACGCGATGTGCTGTGTGGTGCGCGCTGTACCTCCAATACCTCCGTACCTCTTCAATCGAAACACGAGAATTGCTTCACGGCGGATTGTGAGCGCGGCGGTAATACTTCCCCGGACTAACTATAGTTCTACCACCTATATACTTATACTGAGATGACCCTCTTACTTCTCAGGAGTAGTGACACATCAACGTATAATCTCAGATAGGACTTGTCCCGTTTGAGGTTAGATGTGACTGTCCATGGGCTGAAGTAACCACTTAACGCCAGCTGGGCTGTACGTTGCTTGCTACTCTTAACATGAGGATACACAGCAGCTTCCATCATTGCTGTTATAAACCAGCAATAGCTATGGCGGTGGTGCTTGATCAGGGAGAAGGACCACGAAGTGGTAGTACCACCTTCAATACTATCATTTATTTTCAGTGACATTCATCTGCCGACGCGGCAACGATTCGCAGATAGCAACGAAAAGAGTCCTAGACGCACTGGAGTCAGGACAAAGGCACAAAATAAAGGACCTGTGCGGAGGTCTCCACGCGTGGGCGAAACACGTGGACCACTATTTTCCTATATACTAAGTTTTTTTAACTAGAGCAGCGCGGACCACGATTCGCAGATAGCAACGAAAAGAGTCCTAGACGCACTGGAGTCAGGACAAAGGCACAAAATAAAGGACCTGTGCGGAGGTCTCCACGCGTGGGCGAAACACGTGGACCACTATTTTCCTATATACTAAGTTTTTTTAACTAGAGCAGCGCGGACCACGATTCTCAATGACGGAAGGCTGGCTGCATGGTTACTAAGATGTGTTACGATGTTTTTGTTTTGTTTTGTTGAGCAGTGTGGTCCAGGTTGCCCCAAGATTGATCGATCGCTGTAGGAATGGATCACTGCTTGGCTTTTTCGTTGTTTTACTCTGTACTTACTTGAGTGGTGCAGCCTGGGCCAGATTTTTCCATGTTGTAAGACTACATTGTTTCTTACACCTATATAGGTATAAGTTATTTTGTAGACATGTTTTATAGTTCCTAGAACTAGAACAGCGTGGCCTAGCCTAAGACAAGAATCGATTGTTGCTTCGATGTTTTTATATGTTATTTATTGTAATTACTCTCAGTGGGGCAGCTTGAACCACGCTTTCCATGCTGAAAGATTATATTGTTCCTCCCATTCCAGTATACTGTTTTTTATTAATTACGCTTTTTACACCGCTTAAAAATGTAACATTAATACTTAAAACATATTAATTATATGTGATATATATACAAACACGTTGACGACCTTACGACGGCCACCTTAACTAGACACTTCGCGCTGATTACGTCATATTAGTGCACCAGTATGGTATGCAAAAAGGGGCCTGTAAAATATCTATATATTATACGTGAGAGAAAACTTTGTATTACCTTTTAAGCACATTGCGCAAACAGATTATGAGATTTGTCATTGTGGAAGTTTATATGGAGACGGAGTGTAGAAAACTATAATTTATAATATGTATTACGAATGTTTAAAATTAAAGGAAATAAAACTTTGAAATTAATTGTTTACCTTCATACTGTTAACGTTAAGCACGTAATGAAATCTGTGGTCATACAGGCGTGGAGAGTAGAGATTGTCGCCAAAAAATTTTAAAATGTCAGATTGACTGAGTTTAGTTGGCTGTTTTGTTAAGTTCGTCAAGACAAAAAGTCTGTTTTATTTTGTGTGTAATGTCGTGATTATAGGGGTATAATGTTTACCAAAAGAACCTCAATATCGTTCAAATTTAAACATTTAATAAATTACAGTCAAATTTCAACCACTGGGCGACCACTAGTATATTTTTATACTGTTATAAAGCTCCCATAGATTTAGAATTTTTTCAGCGAGTCCATTTTAAATATACATTATTTGATAGGTAGTAGAACTATAGTTCGACCGAGGAGATACCACCCCCGCGCTCAATTCGTCGTGAAGCTTCTATTGTTTCGGTTGGAGAGGTGCCGTTGTCGACACTTACAACAAGGTGACCGTCTCAGTCCTTAGTAGTGGCACATCTACGTACGACCTCAGATAGAGCGTCAGTGCTATTTGGGTTAGATGTGGACTTCCACGGGCTGCAGTGGCAATTGTATACCGTCTGTACGCTTTATCGCTACTCTTGATAAAAAACAAGAAAATGTCAACAATTTGAGAATCTCCTTTTTTAAAACCAGTTAAAATATACATATAGTATACATAATATATAAATATAGTATAGAGTTTAGTGTGTCGACAGATTTATGACTTACCAGATTTACGGTTAATTTCTAATCGAATGGTACAATGGAACTAGTCGCATATTTTTATATAAAAATCTGCATTTATGTGAAATATATTTTATTGTTTTAGTATATATACTATCACGATATTATAATCAATTCTTTATAGTCGCTTTCTCACGAATGAGGGTCGTAGTCTAGAACAACTGTTCTTGTCCAGACCTCTCTTTTCTGAGAAAGTTGAATGGAGCCGTGTACGCTAGAGTGGCTTGCCATTATAATCAATATTGTCATGTAATAATGTAGATGGTTCTATGAATTTAACAAATATAAAATAGATTTGACACAAAATACGAGACTTTTATTGAAACTTTTTGAAGTGAAAACTTCTTTAGCATCGTTGTGATACGTGTTTGTGCGCGCATGCGTAGTACAAAACTTGAGAAAAGGCATCACACAACCGTGGTGTTTTGTATACGTGTACGTATTATACGTTTGTAGAGTTTTTTCATCATTTTTATAATAAAATTATTTAAATATGCCGAAAACGAATGCAGAATATTGTCGCGATTATCGAAAAAAAATTACATTCGTCTCATGATCTTGAAGCCAAAATTTTTGAAGGTTTCACTTCTACCACGAGTGAATTGCACACATGTATTTTGAAGTGAAAACTTCTTTAGCATCGTTGTGATTTGAAAGTGGATGAAACGAAAAAGCGACAGTAAAAAGAGACGTCATGACAGATTTTGTAAATAGATGGCGGTCAAACTGCAGTGGCGTAATAAATTTTTCATTTGTGTATAGATGACGCTGATCGCATAACTGTTTCGTCATAAATTTACAGATGGCGTTAAAATTAACAAAAAAATTGGAGAAATTATTAATTTATTGCTGTTATACTATATGTGTATAACACGTAATGGATCTATTTAATATATAAAAAAAAGGAAAAAACCTACAATTATCCTCTTCCCGAAATTTTACATTCGTCTCATTATCTTGAAGCCAAAATTTTTTGAAGGTTTCACTTCTATCACGTGTGAATTGCACATATGTATTTTTTTTTCTCCTATTATTTTACTATTTCCATAAGATATCTGTCTTATAATCAAAAATCACTATTTCATCGCCAAATAAGTATAATTTCAAACGCGTGTACACAAGTCCACGGGTACATTTTTTTATATTGCCCTATTTTCTATTGTTTCATTCAATGTGTTACGAAATAATATACGACTCAAATTGTCGGTACCGGAGATTTTCTTTTTTTTTACTACATTCAATAGATATACACTGCGTGGGAGTGAGAAGTCCTAATTGAATACTAATCGAACGAAATGGAAAGGAACAGTGACATTTAATCGAAATCGAAAGGAAAATGTCGTGCCCTGCCAGGCCTCCCTACCCGAAATTGAAGTTCCGAAGTGTTGATTTATATAATATTTAAATGAAAGAATTCACGTAATATTATATTCACATGTTTTATAGATATCGATAAAATACATAGACATTCAACAACACTTCAAGTTTTACTTTTTTGGTCTCATCTTTTATGCGGTAGTGTTTATCTTATACTAAATCTATGGATGGCACGGCATCATGAGATCTGAGACCCGAGATTGAGATTCCATGGCGAACCTTTTTTTATATTTGAAGAGTAACAAACGAGTGTGCTAATTACGTGGTAGGTGCTCACTGCAGCCCATGGACACCCACATCTTACCTCGAGCGAGACTGAAGTCCTATCTGGTACGTAGATGCGTACTCTTGAGAACTAAGACGGTCGCTTCGCTGTAAGTAGCCAACAACCACACCTCTCCAAACGAAACACAAGAAGCTTCCGGGCGGATTGTGAAGCCGGCGGTGGTACCTCCCTCGTGGGACTATAATTCTGACATCATTATTTTTTTTTTTATGTTTGTAAAGTAGCAAACGAGCATGCAGGCCACCTGATGTTAAGTGGTCTCCACAGCCCATGGACACCCACATCCAACCTCAAACAATACCGAAGTACCGTTTGAGGTTGTATATAGATGCGTCACTACTCCTGAGGACTAAGATGGTCGCCTCGCTATATGCGAGCCTGGCAA
>DWKL01002362.1:0-12843 GCA_018249415.1 Phareas burnsi | reverse complement strand
AAATCATCCTTTTATAATATAATAATACATACATTACTACGTTTTCTTGTTTGTGTGTGTATTTTATGTGTTTTTGTTTACAAAAATTTGTTAAATAAATAAAAATAAAATAAAGGTTTGGGGGATTATACACTTTTGAGAAATTTTTGGAGAACTTTCCTTTTGCTTTATAAGATTTTCGTTCCCCGATAAAGCAAGGCAGAAAATTAGAAATGGACCATAAGTTAATTTCAAATATATTTATGTCGATATAATGCCCTCAATATTTTATATATAATACGTCTCCTGGTTCGTTCCCCGGCCAGGCAGGCATCTAAAGTGTGTACTCATCTTTGTTTGTATCCATGGCACCCACGACACAGGGAATCCCAGTCTGGGGCTAAGAGTGTGGAAAACTTTATTTTCCAGTATTTTCGGATTCAAATGTAAGGTTCAGACGCAAGTCTGATCGGATATTGCAACGGATATTCGGGACGCTGTGATTGGATCAGAGGTCCCAGTACCAATCTAATAAATTTAATCGGAATTCGAGAAGACCTTACACAGTTTATTATTTATTTATGTAGAAATGCAGTGTGCCAGTGTTTTATGTGAGAAGAGTAGCAAATTAGCGTGCAGGCCGTCTGTTAAATGTTACCATACCGGTTTGAGACGCAGAGGTTTTCGGGTTCGAGCCCTGGCTAGGCAGACATCTAAATGTGGAATTCAGATTTTTATTCTGGGTCTGGGTGTTCCCGTATTCGTTTTGTATGTGTCAGTAGCACTTACGACACAGCATATGCTAACGTGGAGCTATGAGAGTAAAAAACATTTTAATGACTTTTTTGTACATTTGTCAAGTTTTAAAGTGGCTTTATTGTTTAAAAATAACAATTTGTCTACAATCATTTTTGAAAACCCTCGATGTAACCTTATTATTCTAAATAAATTCGCAAAAACTCGAGCCTCTAATATTTATAAAAACCTACACGAAAATTGCTATAAATTTAATCCGACGTAGCGTGCGGCAAATCGGGCGCTGTAATCATTGGCCAAGTTCGGCTGCGAAAATTAAATATTCGTCACACCCGGGTTTATTGCGTTAGCTCGCGAGATTGCTCATAAACTTGGCAATTCTCACATAAATAACCAGGGAATTCGATTGTCCTTTGTATAGTTTAGAGCTGTAAATTGTAAGCCGGTTTTTTGTATATTTATAATGTATTTAGGCGACTTGTTAACTATTTACTACATCACAACAAAGGGGGACAAGCTATGAATATTGTTAACAATTTAACAATAATATTAAAAAACCATAATAGTACACATTTTTTTGGGAATTATTACAGCTAGAGAGGTTCAGAAACCCAATAAAGAGCGCGTGTGAACTTACGTACGCTTGTAAGAAGTTATAGTTTTTTAGCGTATACATTTTTTTTTGCGTTCAAACAAATTTTAACTGAGCAAACAAGCAGCAGACGAAAGGAAATAAAATAAAAAAGTTAAATTAAAAAAAAAAACAAATGAAAATTCATGTGTTACCTTGGCGTGCACAATTTAGTCTCCCGATAAAAATATACTCTGATCTGTTTTCCCAAACGAAACACAAGAAGTATCACTTCAAAAATCTTGCTTTATATAAAAGAAACAATATTCATGAGCGGTAGAAAAGCATATCCTAATATAAGGACACTAGTTGATTCATCTTTAGAAACACTGATTTGATTTCATTCAATCATTTGTTCATTCGTTCAGTTATTCAATTTTGCATTATTTTTTGCCCTTAGCTTCTGCTTAGCTTTGACTGAATTATATCCCGGTCACAGGCCGTCATGGTGGGACTATTGTATTTGGTGGAATAACATATTGATACGTGCAGGTCGCTGGAAGTAAAGCCTTCGTAAACTTCTCAGTTTAGATTTGCAATATATTTTAGTAAATATAATATAATTATACGCATTAGGAAATTTATACCACTAATAATGACTAATGAATACATCTATTACCTCTCATTTATTTATTTAATTATAAAATATCCTTACATCTACCTACCTACCTACCTACGTAAGTAATTTTAATCTTTCGAATTCTGAAATCAGCCCAGCAGTGGGAAAGTAATTGATTAATGATGAAATATTTGATTTTCACAAAATTGTTATTTAAAAATGGAAACAGCTGTTTCTAATTTGTTACAAAAATACACTAAAAGTGTAATATTGAAATAAACAAATGGCTAATTAACAGCTTTATCACAGAATAGTAACAACGTGTTAGTGTCAAAAGTTTCGAACATAAGCGCTACATTTAAAACCAAAACGCTGCATTCTGGTCTAAATTCAATTGTCCTTATTCCAAAACACGCTGCACAAATCCGCTGACCGTTAAACCAAACTTTCCAATTACGGTAAATTGTAACAAATTAAAACCACACGATAGAAATTTAAGCCCCAAATAATAGGTGAAATTGCACCTTTTATTAAGCTTCGTGTGCATTATCCATTCCGCACTTCATTCTCAAATACTTTAGATGGCATTCACAAATCGAAACTCGTAATATAAACTTACTAAAAACTGGCTTACCCAGATCTAAAGATCGTGAGTGATAGATCAATAGTGCAAAAGAAATAAAGATAAGTTAATTTTTATAATGGTATAAACTTTGAAGAGTGATACTGGCACGAATGTATAAGATTTTGTAATATTTTTTTCAGTATTTGTTGTTTTTGTGATTTTAATAATTATAACTATTTAAATATCCCATTTGAATACATTTGCTTATTACTTTAAATTATGTATCCGTAATTACAAACATAGTAATTTTGATTACACAATCCGTAACCAATGATTGTCTTACATACTTAATAAAAGAGCTGTCCTTCAAAGCCTTGATTGCACCCAAAGATGCGTAGTCGACGATGATTATTGAATTAAATTAAACTGTGCACACATAATTTTACGGCGGTTGACGTGACATTTAAAAAAATAAAACCAACCACTAGGATATCTAACCTGTGACATGGGTACATGGGTATCGAGACATGCAAAATGAGTGTACAGACACCTAAAGCCAGAACAAAAATCTAAATTACCATTTAGATGTCTGACCGGGAGTCGAACCTGAAAACCTCTGCGTGTCAGACCGGTGTGGTAATCGCTGCGGCGTTATATCGTATATACTATACGGATAATGGATATAGAACTCAATATTATCTAATATACCAATTTCGCTAAGTTCAGATAATCCCCACTGTCACACACCACACATATTTTGCTCGTGAAATGCTAAATTACAGTTCGGAGAGCTATCGGATTTGAGAGACGTATTTGCCTAATTTAATGTAAATATACACAGTAATGTTTAATTAAATCCGTAACACAATCAGTGTGTGTATCATTGGATCGGAGACAAAGGCGCAAAGGATCGGGATGTTAATTCAAACCTAATTTGATTTAATTAAGTACGTGCTATTGTACATTCTGAATTCTCACACTTGATTCGGATTATGAGTTAAATCGGATCTCGAGTTTATTTGAATATTGTGCTTTGTACGAAAACTATTTCCCAGAAAAGGGTATGTGTAGTTTTAATGTTTTAATGTGGCGGAACCCTGTGGTACCTGTTTCTCCTTATAACAGAGCACCTTTGATAGGTGATAGAATAGCTCATCCGGGGAAGTGCCATGGCCGTCCTCATAATTTGTCGTGAAGCAATTTATGTGAAGGGTGGTTGTCGGGTACACTTACAAGTGAAGCCACCAATCTTAGTCCTTGGGAATACTGACGCATCTACTTACGACCTCAGATAGGGTTTCAGCCCTTTTTGTGGGTAGATGTGGGTGTCCATGAGCTGGATTGACCAGTTAAAATTAGGCGTAGTCTCGTTTCCTACTCTTCAAACATAAAAAAAAAAATAAACAAACCTGCTATGCAAAACCCTCAAGCTCTTCGTGGACATGCAGTTAACGCTCCAGTCAGTGTTGCCATGGTCATTGCAGATGGTGATGGAGAATCTGCCGTAGTTAGCTCTGATAAGGTGAATCACGGACCCTTCCCCACAGCCAATCTTCAGTGTCTTGCCTTCACACGCGTACGCCGTTTCATATCTTGGTTCTGAAAGAGAAAATGAGAACAATTTAGAATAACAGAATAAAAAATAATGACAAACTTCAAATTTCAAGCTTGGTCACAGCTGATCATCATCATGAACGAAAGGGTTTATGTCCCACTGTCCCGTTACAGGACACAGCTCTTTTCTCAGAAAGAGAAGAGTTAGACCATCCACCATGCTGGGCAATTTGGGACTGGTAGACTTCATACACTTCATACAACTTAACGGAGAGCAATCAAGAATGAAGGTTTCCCCACAATGTTTTTACATAGTCAAAGCAAGTGATAATTAATTTCTAATTCGCAAATAACTTCGAAAAATAAGATGTGCATGCGGGATTCTAACCCCAGACCCCTAGCTTGAAGGACCATAATTTTGCTACTAGGCTATAACAAACGAATTAAATAGTATGAGCTTAATGCGGCAAAATATCAAGTATTAAAAAGTACACTGAAGAATGAACGTCGTGAATCTCTTAATTTGCATGTAATAATTAAAATTATCAAACTGTCAAAACCAACCTTTCACTTTTCAACTTGTAAGTCATTTTTATTTATTTATTTATTATTTTCGAACACTTTAAGCTAAGAGCTTAAAAAGAAACTTAATGCCTTATGCCATTATCCATCAGTCAAGCGTAGGTGAGTGCGAGAATATATGGCAGGCATATACATAGAAAGATTATAAGTAGGTAACAAATTGGAACAAAAATGGAAGACAATATGGCAATACAATATTTATAACAAACAATTAACTCCATACTTGTAACTATAGCGCGCGCGCACACACACACACACACACATATATGTGTGTGTGTGTGTACTTATAAATCAAAACTATTAGATTCATGTGCCATGTATGTAAGATAACAATTGTAAATAATGTTTCGTAACTAGTCCTGAAAATGCTCTTGCTTTTATTCCTAATGTAATGTTCCTTTTCGGCCAGAACAATTTGCGCGTTTTTTTTTACCGCGCACGTGCAAGATATGGAACGAGCTCCCTCCTGAGGTATTCTCGGAACGCTATGACATGGGACTCTACAAAAAAGATCCCAAAAGAGCTCTACTTCAAAACCGGCGATGCATTGGCGACTCCCCTGGTGTCGCAAATGTCCATAGACGACGGTGACCACTTACCATCAGATGGCCCATCTGCCTTATCGCTATGTTAAAATATAAAAAGGCGTTCCAGAATCTATAATTCATTGTCATTTTATATTATATGACCCTCTGCCTAGATCTGCCAGGGTGCTTCGTCTTTAAAATCGCGTTGTTGTAACCAAATTAGGTTTCATACTAAAAGTAAAGTCAAAATTCTTTGTGAGTCGATTGGCCGAATAATGATAGAACATTAATAACTTACCGCTTTTACTAATATTATAGCTTTTTCATATTTTCGTAAATAGATTTCGCACAAAATGTGATTTGTAAAAGTGTCAAGGAAACAAATAAATAAAGCCAATCAGACTTTGTTAATTATGTTTCATTGTTTATGTAACATGAAGTTCACAAGATTAATATTGGGGGTAGAAATCACGAAATTACTTCACGGTCGCGAGCCATTCTTTTACCAAACCTTTTGTGTCCACAAAGCTGAAAAGCGGCGTTCACCCAGAACATACCGTCCACAATAAATCCAATTAAACGCCCCCGATATTGTTCATCGAATCGTTTCGCCCAGAAACCATTGGCCCATTCAGAAGCGAGCGTTCAATGGACGACAAAACGAAAAACTGTCGACTCAACGTTTCATAATCAATTTCTGGACGATTCATCAGTCAGAAAACAAACGCAAGAATATTTTTCAAACTTCGATAGTTACCTACATACATTGAACGGTTTTGGCACAAATTGAGCTCAATGTGCCAGTGGGATAGGATCGAAAGTGCAATAGATGATGTTTGGAGAAGATTTATCGCTGTAACTTCATGAACAGAATAAAGGGTGTTAGGTGTGCATATTCTTAGTATCGTGTAATAAATCTGGGCAAATTAATGGCGGCACCGACAGATCGTTTAACGTTTTCGCTACGTCATACAACAAAATGAGGGCTCCAGTACATAATATACTAGTGGATCTTTGGATAGGGTTGTGTTGCAAATTGGAAATATCGATTGTTAACGCTTTATTAGAAACCGCTCGAATTCAAATTAACTACTTCTACTACTCATCATCAACTCATTCCCATTGTTGGGCACGGATCTTCTCTCAGAAAGAAACAGGTTAGGTCATAATCTTCCATGCTGGCCAAGTGCGGAATGGTGGATTTCACACACCTTCGAAAACTTTACAAAGTCTAAGATGTGTAGGTTTACTTACAATATTTTCCTTCACGGTAAAAGCAAATGATAATTAATTTCTATTACACATATAATTTTAAAAATTAAAGGTGCGAGCGGTATTCGTACTCCAACACCCAGCGTAAGAGACTGGAATCTTAACCACTAGGCTATAACTGCTACTGCTCAGCGATAAGGAATATATTGTTTTGATCGTTGTTAGATTAAAATAGTCGAATAAAAAATAGCAAAATAATTAAATAATAGCAAAATTAAGATCGTATTAATGCAGATACTAACTCCGTTTTTGTTTCTATTGTCTGTTAGTCCGTGTGTCTGTGTCTACGGTATAATATTTCTAACGTCGGAACTACTTTTAACCAGACTTAACACAAGGATAGCAAAAGGTGTACAATGACTATCATAGGTTTTAATTATGAATCCGAAAACATTTGTGATCCCAGCGTAAAAATCAAATTAAATCCACACGAAGAGCCACATTTTCACTGGCGCCGCAATAATCAGAATACCGTAGCAATTAATCAAAACTTAAAGACCGATTTAATGTCGCTACAGATTACCGATAAGCCTCTCGGGCTCGCGATAAATTATATCCACCTTTAAAACATTGGTTTAACGCGTGTTTTACAAAACCTTCCCGGTACACGGCTAATGCAGTTGACGTATTGCTGGCGAGTAAGCATGATGTCATTAATATATCGAATTTACCTGCTTATTATAATTTAACTAGATTACCGCTCGCAACATTTCGGCGCGTGAAAGAAACACAAATTCAATTTAATTGACCCCATGGGCATATGACGGTCCATGCTACAGAGGTCAAGCTGTGACTACGGATGTACTTTGCTATGTTGCACCATTGGAATTCTAAATTCGTCAATTAATGCCTGCTAGCTGGGAAATGAACCCGGTACCGGAGCATGTCACACTCTGTGCCTGTGTGTTTGCCATGCCACACCTAGGCACGGATTTTCTCTCCGAATGAGAAGAGATAGGCCATAGTCCACCACACTGGCCAAGTGCGGATTGGTAGACTTCACACACCTTCGAGAACTTTACAGAGAACTCTGTAATGTGTAGGTTTCCTCACGATGTTTTCATTCACCGTTAAAGCTAGTGACAATTAATTTCTAATACGTACATAACTTCAAAAATCAGAGGTGCGTGCGGGGTTCGAAACCCGGACCCTCGGTATGAGAGGCCGGAATCTTAACCACTAGGCTATCAATTGCTTGTAGTTACACTATTTCTCGTCAACAGTGTAACAACAGCTTAAGAATATATTTATACACAAATTAAAATACCGAAAATACCAATTCCACGGTACATTAGTGATGGGAGTTCATGCATATTTTATCGATATGGAACCAACATGTGCTGGATATCGAATTAATTATCGATAGTAACTAATTGCCGTAATTAAGATACGCCGACGTTAATTCAGTCGATGTCGTTTGTGTATAAATGTGATTGTATACCAATATCCACTGGTATAATAACAATTACATGTATTTAGATATTGATGAAAATAGATTTAATTACAAGTAACTTTGAATAATAAATCAATGGTTATACGAAACATTTAGTTATAATTTTAATGTAAATAGTTTACTTACAAACTGGACTATCGTTGCGCAAATTGTTCGATTTCGAAACTTAGGTGAATGAATGTTTTTTTCGAAAACAAACTGGGTCCTTTTGTAATATTTTTCTACCACAGTCAAAATTTATACTCGCATGACGCAGCGGCAACCATACCGATCTGACACGCAGAGGTACCGGGTTCGATTTCCGATCGAACAGATATTTAAAAGATGAATTTCGATATCTATTCTGGGTCTGAGTGTTTGTATATTCGTCTCTTATGTGTTCAGGGCATGTGTCGTGACACAGGAAATCCTTATGTGGAGCTGTGAGTGTAAAAAGGGTTATAATGCCAAAATGTATTAAAAAGGTTCTCATTGCATAGACAGCAAATAATCATGCAGTCCAATTAATGGTCACTGCTGCCCATGGACATCTACAATTAGCCCCAAATAGGATTGAAGTCTTACCTAATATCAGCAATAGATGCGTTACTATTCCTTAAGGATTTATTTATAGGTGATAGAACGGAGAGCGTAGGGGTACCGCCACCATCCTCATAATTAGCTGTTTGGCAGAATATGTGATTGTGAGATACTCTTATAAGCGAGGCTATCACCTTAGTCCTCTAGAGTAGTAAAGCATCTACGTAAAACCTTCGATAGAACTTCAATCTTATTTGAGAGTTGATGTGGGCGTCCATGGACTGCAGTCACCATGTAATATCAAGTAGCGTGCACGGTCGGTTGCTAGTCTTCTCATGCAAAAAATGTGCCTATGCCTTATCACGCCCTTCGAATCAGAACACAGCAATACTTAATATTGCCGTTATAAAAATGCTGTAAATGCAAATTATTACGACACTATTGAGTAAAAGAAAATAGAAATTCAAGTTATTTATTAATGCTGAAGGAAAATTACTTCGCTGATATAAAATAACTTAAGACATTTTTTACCGACAATCATTAAGCAACCCTACGGAGTGCGCTCACGCGAAACTGCACTTTGTATCGATATAAGCGAATCGATACGCGAAAAACTATTTTAAATCACTCCAGAATAGCACCTCGTATCGTAGGATCTAACCCAACCCCTACCCTGGGGGTGGTGAATAATAAAAATGATTTATTGGTTATGTCCAGTGCTACTTGTTATAGGGGTCGAAAACAATTTACAAGGTACTTTAGAAGGGATAAGGTAATTATTTCGGAAACGAAGGAGTTCATAGGGTTTGTTACTTGTTCGAACATGTTTTTGGAATATCTATGAAATGGGGGAACAAAGAAATCTGTCATGTTTTTTTAACAAAAGGCATCCATTACTTAATAAAAAGAAAACTGGTGAATTTGGCTAGCATGGTGGACTATGGGTCAACCCTCGTTATTAGATGTCGATAACTTGCCTGGGGCAGCGGTCACCATACTGATCTGACACGCAAAGAGTTCCGGGTTCGGCCCGATTCCGTCCGGCCAGGCAGACGACTAAATGATTACGGCTAAATTTCTTAACAATCGAGTTGGTTCCTCCTTCAATCACGGTTGGAGAGAGAGGTTGTCGGGCAGACTTACAAGTGAGGCGACTATCTTAGTGAGGAGCGGTGACGCATCTACGGCCGTATGTAGATAGAGCTTCAGTTCTGATCGAAGTCGAAGAAGTGCAAGCTACCTAATGTTAAGTGGTCACCGCAGCCCATGTAGACTCACATCTAACCTCAAGCAGGAGTGCAGTGCTATTTGAGGTCGTACATAAATGCGTCATTATTTCTGAGGACTAAGACCATTGCCTCGCTGTAAGTGCACCCGGCAACCACACTTCTCTTCGGCGGATTATGAGGGCAGCACTATAGTTCTACGACAGATAGTTCAATTTTGTAATAAAAGTCCTCAGTCCTAGGACCCTTCAAATTTCATGATCGGTAAGTACAAGACAGAAATCAAAATAATGCCAACATTAAAAGGGAATAAGTACACTGAATGCCAAAAACTGGAATTTTAAACATTTCTTCGAAGCTTTATTTCTACTCAGGCCAAAGCTTTTCAAGATGGCGGCGTTGAAATGAAAATCTCCTGTCATGTCGAAAAATAAAAATATATTTCCTCACCTCGGGTAAAATATTTTTATATTTTCACTTGCATATGGACCAAAATGCTTTTTGCCTTTATGTATACCTAGGTCCACTTGGATTCCAGACTTAATGCGGTTGAAATCTAGGTAGTTTCAAGCGCACATAAAGGACTCTCCCAAAATGTTGCTCTGTATTTTTAATTGAAAAGTGAGTTTTACTTTTATATATATTTTACTTTGCTTTTTTTATGATAAAAAAAATGTATAGAATATGGCCTTCACACCAGAGAAATTTCTTTCCTATATCTTATACCTAACATGTAATAACCGTGATAGCCTTGCGGTATGATAGGAGGGTCGGTCCCACATGCATGATTTTTCAAAATTATATCTTCATCATCATTATCAACCCATTAATGTCCCATTGCTGGGCACTGCAATGAGAAAGTAAGGCCATAGTCCAGCACGTTGGCCAAGTGCCATTGATAGATTTCACACACCTTCAAGAACTTTACAGAGAACTACGAGAACGCCCATGGGCTTGTGAAATCGACCGATCACGGATGTTTTACTGTCCCGGAGGACTCAGTTGAAACGCCGCACATTAGGACCTCGGCCTAAGACTACACTACACCCTTTAAACCAAAATATAGCAACTGACATCGCTGTCAGCGACATAAATAAGTGTGGTTTCCCGCAGTCAATGTACCAGTAAGTGGCTTACAAGTGGAAAGTTTTATAATAGTATATTAATGATAAAATAATACCACATGTAATTCGCAACACAGACATGTTGCCATTTTAAATGCCCTTCATTATCCTCAAATAGGAGCACTTACTCGCAAATGTTAAACAGTAATTACATTCGTATTTTACTAAGCAATTCCTTTTCAAATGCTGTAACTACCCTACATTTCTCAAATTAAATTACCAATTTGCTTTTACACTTGGGATGAACCCTACACCGCGGTAATAAAGCTGAATTTCGCCCGGGCGAACCGTAAAAGGTAATAAGCCCGTATCATGGAACCTCGTTAGCGAATACATGTGACTATCATTTGATATCCGGACACCGAGCCGTGCGGATGTGCTCCGCAAACTGCTATTTGAAATTAAATGCTATTCTCGTTCGTATACGGTTGAATTTCATTTGTCTAGACTAACAGAAGCAAATGCAACAATGCGGGTTTTGGTGATTTAATTTTGAGTCCCATTAATCGACGTCAGCGGTGGCCTACGGGATTAGACCGAATTTTATTATCAGAATTTTCAGAAGAACAGAATCAGTGTATTCGAATATACAATTTATAATAAAATGGCGGAGGCATTTATGATTCTGTTTACGAAGGGAACGAAAGGGAGGATGAAATATAAGAACGCGAAAGTACTGCACATAATCTTATGATTTGTTGTACGTTGAAGAAATATGTAACTGGCAATGAAGATATAGAAATACAAACATAAATGTAAAAGATCATTTCTATCTCTTTCTAAATTTATATCTGAATCGGTTAACATGTGATAGACATTTTTAATACAGCACAACTCTGTTATGATTATCCACATATTATGATGTACTTCGATCTATTAATTTTTACATATGTTGAGGGAAAAAGATGACTAAAAATTCCCGCGTACTGTCACACGAGAACGACAGGTTCAATGATCTTCAAGAGCGATCTCCGCATATACATCTAAATTACAGAAATGTGTTTTTTTTATTGTGAATATAGTTGTTCATATAACCTTTTGTAATTTGGCTGCAACCCCTTTTATGTTGCACGCTCCGGGCCGATGCTGTGCGTTGGCATGGCATCGGCCTGGGACATGATCCACCACGCTGCTTCAATGCGGATTAGTGAATATCTGTAAATCGCCCATAAGGATCCGACATGATTTAATAACTGATATCTAATCACAATAATTAGGACAGGCGGATTAACGTGCCCTCCGTAACACGGTATCGCGCATGAAATTTAGCCAATGGCGGTCACTCATCCAACTCGCGGCCACGCCCGATATTGCTTCTGTTTGCCAAACGGTTACGATCTACAAAAGCCGTTACAGGCTATGCACGCTTTTAAATTTTATCTATACTCTATTTTTTTGTTTAATAGTATAACCTTTTGTTGACAAAATAATAATACGAATTCATTTAATTCTTAGTAATGTCAAAGAATCACTTCTATGGCATTTTTTTTCAATACGTACCAAAGAACTAATACAAAATTCATTTCACGAGTCAAGATGATCTTCCTTTCATAACAAAGCGTTTATAGGCTCGAAACCCCATAGACGTCATAAATTACACCGCGGCCTATCCAGGGTAAAGTGACAAATTGAAAGACCGTTTTTATAGTGCATTTTACGGCTTCCCACAGCATCCATGTCACTTGATGTCACGGAAAGATTTCTCTCCGCAATTTCAATGTCAGGTGATACAGGACGCGAGCTTTATAAGTTGAGCCCTTTACGATAGTGCTACTTTGCAAGCGTAAGCTTTCGCTTTTATGATAACCTTTTCGGCCCTTTTTATCAGAAGTATGATATGACATGGTTTCCTTCGACTGTATTTTTCTTCCGATTTTCTTACAGTCTTACTAAGACCACAATAGAATCTGACTTTAAAAGGACATGACATGACATGACACGGGGACTTCCCTAACTACGGTCCTAAGATCCCATGGGGATGAGGAAAAACGGTAGCAAGGGGATTTCGGGCCTCGAGGATTCCCTCTTTACCCGGGCAGTTCTCGAGGGGGTTGTTAATACCCCCCGGGGGGTGATTACCAACCCCGCTGTTTAGC
>DWKL01002361.1:0-12844 GCA_018249415.1 Phareas burnsi | reverse complement strand
AATTTTTTCTTTAAGTAAACAGCTGTATACATTTTCTCTCTCTTTCTCCCTATTTTTCTTCTTTCTGCTTTTTCTTTAAGAAAGTAGCTTGTATTTTTTTACAAGAGGGATGTTGACCGGCAAACGGTTTAATAACTCTTAAATATCTTCTTCGTTTTATTTGTTTTTCATTTTAGAAGAGTAGCTAACGAGCGCTTGCCACATGATGTTAAGTGATCCCTACAGCCCATGGACATCCACATTTAACCTCAAACAAAACTGAAGTGCTGTCTGAGGTCGTACATAGATGCGTCACTGGTCCTGAGGACTAAGATTATTATTACGGCAACCCCAGATATTTGACCGAAACATAAGAATTACTTTACTACGGATTGTGAGGGCGGCGGCGGTACCTCCCCAGACGAATTATAGTTCTACCACCTAAAGCATTCTTTATATTTTGCTATCTTGTTTGTTAATTTAGATTCTGTTATCAATCCCGAATAGGATAGGAGTCCCACGGTACCCAAGTATTATGGTACGTCCGAGAACTAAGTTCGAACGTTTCTTATAAGTAGCGTCACATCAACATTAAGACAAGAATTCGAAAGGCGACAAACATTGCTGCTATAGGCTGATATAGATGCGTCAGTAGTGCCGCCACAGTCAACCTAAAATTGTAATTTCAGTCGGCAGAGTACACATTTCCATACAAATGAAATTCGTAGCTGCGTGTTATCTCGGCAAGTCATCTTTAATAACCATAAATCTACAAATCGAACCGCTTAATTATTTATGGCCTAAAAAACCGCTGTTTCAATTTCGTGATCCATGATTCACGTGGGGACTCACAGGCTGGTAGACAGATGTTGATTAGGTCAACCAAACGTAAAAAAAAGCTTGATTACTAACCTACGCACGTTATGGAGGTCATCTACATTCGGGTATGCCTGATGATTTTAGACAGGCAAACACTACCGTGTATGTGATAAAACTGTACAGTTATCGGCGTAAGTACATGCAGACGGCACCTGTCGGTTGTGCATGCACGGCTGAAACCATCATGCAAACCCTAACGTGTATGGTCTCAATAAGAAGTGATACTTCTTTGGCGTAATCGATGAAATATTTTTTACGCATTCGAACAAATTTTAACTGAACAAACTACCAATTGGTGAAAGTTAATATTACAAAAAAGTTTTAATAAAAACTTAAATTTAAAAAATAAATTACTGCGAAATTGCGCTTGCCTATGTAACACATAGGCGCGGGCAATTTGGTTAACGGAGGTTAAATTGTGATTAATTGAAAAAAAATCTGAGGTATGTGCTATAAATTCGTCTCCGAACTTCCTCCTTCCGCTACTGAGATAAACAATATTCAAAGGTCTATTCTTATAAGACATCAGCGGAGCTTATACGATGTGGTGTGCAAAAACATATAATTTTAGGCAGACTCAAATAACTGTGCAAATAAGCCCATTAAGACGCTCAGGACGACGCGGAGAGTTTATTTTCAAACAGCTGATTTTTGTAATTGTAACATGCCTATCACATATCCCGTCTTATATTATCCTGTTCTTAAAAATGTTTTATGAGATTACATTTTCATTATTGTACTTAATAAAATTACAAAACATTTCAAGACTGATTCCTGTTATGGCTGACTGATGTCCATTGGTATTTATGACTTGCGAGGCTCTAATTTATAAATGACTAATTGTTACTGATAAAACTTAATCATCTTCTCTACAAAACCGGCTTTAGTATATCATCATCGACCCATTGCTATGTCCCACTACTGGGCACGGGTCTCCTCGCAGTATGAGATGGGCAGACCATTGTCGACCACGCTGGCCAGTGCGGATAGGTGGACTTCATACACCTTCGAGAACTTTATAAAGAACTCTCAGATGTGTAGGTTTCCTCACGACGTTTTCCTTCGCCGTTAAAGCAAGTGATAATCAATTTCTAATACGCATATAACTTCGAAAAATTAGAGGTGCGGGCGAGCTTCGAATCCCGGACACTCAGCTTGAGAGGCCGAAATCTTAACCACTAGGCTATCACTGCTTTAGTTTATAGAACGAAAATAATTCTAATAAACGACACCGTTTGTATTGTATATTATCTAAGGACCGTAATTAATTTAATATTAAGTAACTTTGAAATTCGTAGACAATAGAGCGAAATTCCAAGAATTATAATTAGCTTTTTTTAAGTTAATTGATAAACAAAGTATTCAAATCTAAAACTAAACTTTATTACGCGAAAAACAATACGACTGCACTTATTTCTCGTCCTTCAATAAAGCTTTCATTTAACAAAATAAATCTGATTTTATAATTAAGAACAACATTACCGTCTCAAGGATTTCTTTGGATGAAAGAGCTATATTAAAAGGAATATTTTAATAATTGAAGGGCGCCATCGGGACTGAGCGAAGGGAATTATCGTGAAACTCGACGACAGTTGTTCGGAGTTACCTACAATTTGCTGATTCGGACTACGTACAACACAACCCTATTACGGGCCCGCTTTATTTTTGATACAGTTTTAATTAATACTCATTATAATAATGAAGAGAAAATTATTTAATATCAAAGTTGTTTTGATGTTTCTTTGGATAATTGTAATTGAATTGTTTTGTCTTTGGGAATTTATAAGTAAAAAATTCGGTATGCGATTATATTTGTTTTAAAAAACTCCTTCTTCATTATAGAAAACGGAACATAAGAGTGTGCATATTTAAACATGTAAATGTTACATAAAATATATGATGAAGTTAAAATAAAAAATGACATAATTTTTGACTATGTGTGTAAATGGATGTTTCCAAGTATTAAATGAGTCTATCGGTGGATAAATTAGCAGTGGTAGCTTAGTGGTTAAGATTCCGGACTCTCTCACTGGAGGTCCGGGGTTCAAAATCCGCCCGCAACTCTGATTTTACCAATTCATGTGCGTCTTGGAAATTAATTATCACTTACATTAACGGTGAAGGAATACCTGTGAGGAAACCTACACACCTGAGAGTTCCTTGTAATTTTTTCGAAAGTATATGAACTCTAGCTATCCGCATTTAGCCAGCGTAGTGAACTATGGCCTAGCCCTTCTCATCCTGAGCTCCGTGCCTAGTAATGAGACATTAATATTATAATGATGATCCGTGGATTAGATGAAGTAGATATAAATTGAGCTAATTCGTTTCAAAAACCGTGATCTAACGGAATATATCAATTGAGTCATTCAGGTCTAAATGTTTAAGAACAAACCCATATCTCACATTCACCACCAGAAGTATATTCAGGCAACGAAAGATAAACTTTAAGCTCCGGACTTCTAACTCCCACGGACATGATACACGTAGTATAAGAGTGTTAAACCTATTAGCTATCTGTTCCATGTTTACGAGAGCAAGCAAGTGCAAACTGTCGAACTGGGCAACTTCCTAGCATATCATAAAGAGTTAGTATCAGAATCAGATGCTAACTTTAGCTAACTCGTGCTCCTTGTCTGTTCCAAATTATTATATATTATGCTTAGAGCTATTCGGCCGCTTTAGTATAGAAGTTCAGACTAAAATGATAATCGTTGAATTTTAAGATCCAATTATAATACTTTTAAAACCTTGACTGCGGCGGCTAATATACGAAACAAGGCACTCGTGCGGCGCGCAACATAACAGGCGTGTTCCAGTACGGCGGCACGTACCGTGTGCGTGCGAGCCGCACGGGTAGCTCGTAAAACACGACAGCTGCGTTTGCCGCACTCAATGTGTTAACCTATATCTTATTATGTTTAGTGTTAGTAATAATATACCGTAGAAACAAAGTTAAGTAAGCTTTTTTTTGGTTTTCAGTAGGTTGTCAAGGGTTAGGTATACGATAGAATGTTAAGCATATCATTTTATTATGGTCACGATCGCAAATTTACAAGAATTCCGATGATAAAATGATAAAACATTAAACCGTCTTAAAAGTTCATAATTACTTTTTTATTTAACGTATTAAATTGTTGTTCGATTTGGATAATCATCGGACTCACGATTAATAATAATAAAACTATTTTAAGCTATATTTTCCGTTTATGCCATAGAAGTAACAATTGAGCTTAGTCTGTGGGTGGTATGCACTCATTGCCGCCTGGAATGGCAAAAGTTAGAATTCCGCGTGTAAGTTTATACTTGTTTGGAAGGTATGGTTAAAGTTAACCTTAACCATACCTTTCCAACCAGAAAACTAGAAGCACTTTGTCTGCGGCAGCTAATATACGAAACTATCCGCCTCTGCGGCGCGCAACACAATAGGCGTGTTTTTGTATGACGGCACGCACCATATGCGTGCGAGCCGCACGGATGGCTCGGATAGTAAAACACGATAGGTGCGTTTGCCGCAGTCAAAGTGGTAAAGTGGTTATAAAACATAAATAGCTATTAGAATATGGACAGCGAAAATCCATAAGTACAGTTGTTGCTTTTTTTTATTTTAGAAGTGTAGCATACGAGCATGCTGGCCACGGGATGTTAAGTGATCAATGCAGCTCATGGACACTCACATCTAACGTCAAACAGGACTGAAGTCCTATCTGAGATCGTGCGCAGATGCGTTACTGCTTGTAGAGATTAAGATGGTCACTTTGGTTGTAAGTGTGCCCGACAACCACACCTCTTCCACCGAAACAAGAATTGCTTCACGGTGGATTATAAGGGCGACAGTAATGCCTCCACAATTGAACCATAATTCGACCACAGTAGAATATGTAGATAGTAGAATATGTGAATTCACAAACTACAGAACTAAGAAAAACACGTTGTCTGTTCTTTATAATTTTACGTTTTTAAAACTGTGTCATGAAATAATGAGTGCCTGAATGAATGCCACCGTATAGAATAGGCGTAACGCCCATTTGTAAGCTCTTTGTATGTTGTGTTAGGTGATATTAACTTTTTCCGCAGCTATTGAATGAGTACAATTTGTTACAAATTGGGTAGGTATACGTTGCAAATGACATATCAACAATAGGCAATTTATTATGTCAATTTAAACATATAAATTGTATTAATCGAAGAAAAATTACATATTGAAACGTTTTTTTATTTTTTTCTTATGTTTTTTGAAGTTTTCTATATACGTGCTAGGGAATAGGTAATGGTGACATTTTGACATGCGCACACACTATCACACAAAAACGACAGATACAATGATCTTTGATCGCGAACCGCGCAACGAAATTACTTAACGGACAAATAAAAGGCTTATTTCAGGAGTAATTGTGAAGGAACAATATTATGAATATTGATTTATTGACAATATTTACCACCCTTACATAGTAGATACATTATTGTAATAATCCACACATTTCACATGAAAATTTCTAGTTGTTTTGTCACAAAAAGAGCACTATTCCAAATTCAGCGTCACGTCAAAGCTTGACCGCTGTTGGTTGTCCATACAACATGGGCCGCGTTAGTGAACAGCTGATTTATGCGTGTATAGCGCTCGCTGTACGCTATGCGCTATTGTTTCTGCGCAATTTATCACCGGCTCGCGGCCACTGGCACTGCGATTCACTTTGACTGTGAGCTATTGATGGCGCTCGTATATTGTTTGTTAGCGTGTAAGTAGAGTTTATCTACTAATTCTGCATCGATTATTTTGTACGCTACGAAGATATTAATAAAAAATATAAATTTATTTAATAGAACTCGATAAATTGCCTGTGTCATTAATGATTTAAAATATTTTAGCAACGTCTTTCATTACAAATTAAAATGTCGGAATTAGGTAATTTACTCTAAGCACCTCCCTAATGGGTGGTCACTGAGGCCGCATGTCTATGCAATGCGAGTCGCGTTAGTAAAACTGATTTATGCGTGTATAGCCGAGGCTACCGCTATTGTCTGTGCGCTATTTATCACCGGTCCGTGTAGCGGCCACTGGCACTGCGATTCACTTGGCCTGCGAGCTATTGACGCTTTGGCGTATTGTTCACTGCTTCCTGAAATTACAAATTAATGTCATGACAATAACATGCTTCAAAGACACCCATGTATCACGAAAATTCTGGTCTAGAATATTCGGACGCGCTCGCTTTTTGGTGAAGCTCGTTCGTCGCTCTTTAAAGTAAAATTTGCTAAATCCAAGCAATAGTGTGTTTGAAATTTTAACTACTGAGTTAATGCCATGCCCAGAACACTCATTTTACTGTTTGTATTTTCCTTAAATCTTCCCTAGTATTTTTATTTCTATTATTTATTGAGATTGAGATCTAGATCCATGGTTATTAAAATTGTTTGATTCAACCCTTAATAAGGAACGTTCACTTTAAAAACATATTTATCTTTAAAAACGTCGTCACCATCATTAACTTGTTACTGTCCCACTGTTGAGCTCGGAGCTCCTCTCAGTATGAGCAGAATTAGGCCGTAGCCCCTTATGCTAGCCCAGTGCGGACTGGTAGATTCTTTTTACTTGTAATGCCATTATTTTAGACAAATATTGCTGCAAAACCAGTGATCATAGTGGTCAAGATTCCGACTTCTCACACTGTAGGTCCGGGGTTCGAATGCCGCACAAAGCTCTGATTTTTCTAAGTTATGTGTATATTAAAAAATAATTATCAATTGCTTTAAAGGTGCAAAAAAACACCGTGAGATAACCTGCATAACTGAGAGTGCTCTGTAACGTTCCTGAAGGCGTGTGAAATCCAGGTGTGTGTCCAGAGCGCACTTGGCCAGCATGGTGGATTACGGCCAGACACTTCTCATTCTAAGAGGAAACCCGTTCCCAGCAGAGGGACATAAATAGTTTGATGGTGGTAGAAATATTACGCAGTAAATTTAACGGGTTTGTTTGTTTTGAGGCGTTGCGTTGAAAATTGTCAATTCAGCCGAAGTGAATTTTCTTCTACCGTTGTTATGCATGGACAGATTCTCGTGTGGGATTGAGACGATCTCGTGAATATACAATTTGGCAGATTGCGACGCGTGGCTCGGGAACAATACCTGTCCGCAGATTGGACGGATCCCGCCGCATCTTCCTGCTTGTTTTCAAAATTTTAGGTCTATTGTGCACAAAAAAATATTTCCATTATGCCAGTTTATTTATCAGCGGGGCTTATAACGGCCAAATGGAATACACATTTGCGTAAAAGTAATTTATATATCATTATCATTCAGAAGTGTGTTTAATTATTTATTTTATTCAACAATTAATGTACTTAAAATTAAAAATGATAAAAAAATTTACAAAGGTACTAATTATTTCGAATTGAAATTGCTTTCAGCAGGCATTAATTCTCCAGTACTAATGTAATGTAGAATTAATTTAAACGCAAATTCAGTGTGCATTAAAATATATATATAATATAATAAATATAGTCTATGTCGTTATTATGTATTACATACGTTATATGTAACACATAATTAGTAATAGTTGTTTGTAATATCGGCCCTCATACTCCGCCGTGAAGCAGTTTTTGTGTTTCGGTTGGAGAGATGCGGTGGTCGGGTATACTTACAGCGAGGCAACCATCTTAGTACTCAAGAGTAGTGACGCAATTACGTACGATGAGGTTATATGTGGGTGTATATGAGCTGCATTGACTACTTAACATCAGGTGGCCTGCATTTTCGTTTACTGCTCCTCAAAGGAGCTGTCCGGAAAAGCTCCTTAGTAATAAAATAACTTTCTATTTAATAAAACTGCCACTATATGTGGCACCATAATTCGACACATAAAATAAGATTTACGCAAGAACGCTGCTGAAGTACATAGTTCAGATATTAATATACGACAAAATGACTGTAAAGCTATAAAGGGTGATGGCGAATATCCGTAGGTACTATTCATATTCCAGTTTTTACGGCGGGCGGACATATCTTTGTGTTACTTTATTTTTATGTGACCTTTTTGCGTCAACGGCACACTGACCCCGGTTTCTTTTTGTTTCGCGTATAAATAATTCGTTTTGTATGAAACTCGCTTCCTTGAAGAGATTTTATTGCGGCAAGCAACTCGATACGATCTCTTGCGTACAGAAAATCTACTGTCACCAAAATATTATGATCACGTTGCTGTTATGCAAAACTACGATGTCAATTGGGCACTTTTATGCCTAAACAATGTGACTACTCTTTTTTTGTTTGAGGAGTAGCAAACGAGCGTGCTGGTCACCCGATGTTAAGTCACTGAGGGGCACTGCAGCCCATGGGTATGCACATGTAACCTCAAATAAAACGTCTCTCTAAGATCGCACGTGGATGTGAACTGTTGTTAAGTTGTCACTGCAGCCCATGGATAGACACATCTAACTTCGAACAAAACTGAAATTCTATCTAAGGTCGTAGATGTGTCACAATTCCTAAGGACTAAGACTGTTGACCCGCTGTAAGTGTGTCCGGCAACCGCATGTCTCCAACAGAAAAACAAAAATTAGTTTGAAAGCGGCGGTTATACCTCCGTGGACGAACCGAACGAACGTTCTACAGCGGTACACATGGTACGCGTGCGAGCCGCACGGGTGGCGCGGACAGTAAAACACGACAGGTGCGTTTGCCGCAGTCAACCTGATAAGTGGTTTGGATTCGATCTTGGACTTTTAGTGGGAGGTCTAAAAGCATACCACTGGACTTCGATACTTTATTTCAATTTTCTTTTCAAATGTTAAGTTTTTGTTTGTATATAGAGCCACCTTTGAGAATTCAGGATTCAAGCATGAGTTCGATAATTTGTTTTTTTTTATTTTGATGTGAATTCGCTAAAGATTTTATAATTCACCAACTCGCCGTATTAGCTTAAGACATATATCTTATAGATAAAATAAAAAACGACAAAGTTCATTTAAAATTTATTAACAATCAACAGAAATATGCATATTTCTGCACCACAGCGTCTTATAACGTTATCAGAAAGTAGGTACATCTTTGGCAAGTCGCATTTTTAAACGGGCACGTTTATACACAATCCGATTTACGAATCGATAAATCGGATTGTGTATAAACGTACACTCTATAATTACAGCTGTAATAATTACGAAGATTTCATTACAAATTTATTATACGCGATTTTATGAATATAAAAGATACAAGACCGTCGGTATATCCAAAATTAAGTAGGTCTACTTAAATACCTAGGTTAAAGTGATACATTAACACACTGACTGCGGCAAACACACCTGTCGCGTGTCACTGTCCGCGTCACCCGTGCGACTCGCACGCATAGTGTGTGCCGTCGTACTTAAACACGCCTGTTGTGTTGCGCGCCGCACGGGTGGATTGTTTCGATATTAGCCGCCGCAGTCAACGTGTTAATAGGGAACATATCGTCAACCATCGTTCATAACCCATAAAAATCTGTAAATTACTTACCAGGCTACATTTTAAATTATAGATTTAACTATGCATGAAGTTACTGAAATGTTATAATGATAATTATATTATACAATATAACAAAAAAATTCGTCCATTAGCCTCTAACAGTATTGTTAACGAAACGAACAGACCAAAGAATTAAAAACAAAATAAATAATAATTAAAACGTAACGAGATAAATATAAACAATTATAAGGTTTTTGAACCTAATGAGAGATTTGCTAGCGCGCCGAATGTTTACACAATTTTGTATTCATATTGAGATCACCCGCGATGAAAAAGAATAAATTACAATTTGACGCCGTAATAAAAGGTTACATACATACACACGTAGTATTTGAGACTTACATTGGTTAACAGATAATCTCAATTTTACATTTTCAAATGAGGATGCGGTTATATAGCCGCGATTTTTACTGTATCTATTTGGGTGATACTATAAATAAGCGGAAAGTTTTGTTTTAAATCGGCTCATTTAAAACGCAATATACGACGAGTTTCCTAAAAGGATAACAAGCGAAAATCAAATTGAAAACCCGCGTGACGTAACGGTCTGCATACCGATTTGACACGCAGAAGGTTCCGACTTCGGTTTCCGGCCAAGCAGGTATTTAAATGATAAATTTTAATTTCTCTTCTGGGTGTTTGTGCCCTAGTCTTTGTATGGTCCATGACATCCACGATACAGGACACGAGTGAGGCCATGAGTGTAGAAAAAAATACATAAATACACGATTGCATTCTATATAAATTCTCAAAACAAATAACAAAACTTAACACGTTTACGTCGTCAATATATATAAATACATAGAGATATCACATGCAGCTGAAACCGCTTAATTATGATATGTGATTCTTGAGCTTCTAGCTACGGTAACAGAGTTCACAATAGAAAATACATTTAGGTTCCATTCCCACTGTGGTTCAGTATAAACCGCGCACACGAGTCTCGCTTGGGGTATCAATTTGTACTACAGAGACTCGGCTTAACAATACGAAGAATCGAAGCGGGACCGATGTGCGAGGGCTGTAGGCTGGACGACAGTGTGACAACCCTCAGCAAATCAACCTAACCAGATATCCTAAAACTTAAATCTATAGTAAATTGCATTTCATATAATTATGTACAGTCATTTGCACTTCTCTTATAGGTACGTCTTCAGACTTTTATTTAGCTAGCATCAAAATATACACAAAAATATTTATAACGTCTAATACACTATTTCAATACTCATTAGCTTCAATCAAAACTATTGTTGGTCGCGCTGATTTGTACAAACGAATTGTAAAATAGATAATGTTAATGAATTTACACGTCCTTATATTTGGCATACACGATGGCTCATCCGCAATTCGCTACTGGAATGGTAATGACGTTATGCTGGACGATTCACGCCTTTATTTGGACAATCTTTGGCACCAAAATCTTAAAACTAGAGTCAATGGAACCAAAGAGTTCGTACGATTGCATTGATTACATACTTAGATCTATGTTTTCTTAAGTCACATTACGAGAGAGTTGGACTAGTAAGTCATTTTACGATTGCACCGCCCCAACCCCGCTTCACGCGTGTGTACATCCCGCGTGTCTATCACAATTGGTCCTGGTCGTTCCTGTGGTCCAGTGGTCACACGAAGTCGTTGACTTCATTCTGTAGGGGGTTCTCTGCTTTGTCGATGCACTTTCTGATGGCGTCGAGGACTGTGACGGTTCGACGGTCGAGGGCCGCGAGGTGCGGCTCCCACAGGACGGGCGCCACCGGGTCCACCTTCATCGACTCACGGAGCGCTTTAGAGAGCGGAACGCCGTTGTGGAATCTACAAAATAAATATACATAGAAACTATTAAAATTTTTGAAGTTTATTTTCTTTGGTGCGTTTTGAAAATCATATGAGTGATCCTTCCCGAAGGAAACAATATGTTACAGGATGAAGTTAGTCTCCTAAAAGAATTATTTTTATGGAACTGGAACCTTCTGCGTATCAGAACGGGAACCGCTGCACCACGCGGGTTATCAACGCCAAACAACAAACAGTTTGTGTGAAGTTCGGTGTTTTTTTTAAAAGACAGGGATTACAAAAATATACATATGCATTAAATAAATAATACATCATACTCGTTCAACGGAGAAATTTCAAAAATGAGCAAATTTTAAATTATTCGACGTATCCAATGTTTATAAACAAAGTCATAATTCGAATATGAAAGAGGACTGAACGTTTGAACTTGGCCGTTAGATGTAAATATCGTAAGCTTCTAAACTGAACAGCTTGCTTATAACATTTAAAGAATAGTTAAATCTTGTGATGTGATTAACTTGTAACATTATAAAGACACTATATCCCATGAAGTCTTGACACATAAGCCAAGAATATTAAATTAGCTTGAATTGATCCAAGATACGAAATCTAAATATGGTGATTAAATTGATCACGTCTATCTTCAAAGTTCTTTTATAGTTCTGTTCTGTTATAAATGCAACAGGACTTTGTAGTCTTTCAAGCAGTTGCCAGCATTTCGTCAGAGTCAGTCCTTAGTTATATCATCATCATCATCAATCCATTAATGTCCCACTGCGGACCGGGTCTTCTATCAGAGTTAGAATGGTTAGGCCATAGTTTACCACCCAGCCCAAGTGCGGATTAGTAGACCTCACAAGCCTTCGAGAACTTTATAGAGAACTCGCAGATGTGTAGGTTTCCTCACGATTTTTTTTAACGTTAAAACAAGTGATAACTAATTTCTGTCATGCACATAACGAAAAATCAGAGTTACGTGCGGGATTCCAACCCCGGACACCGAGCGTGAGAGGCCGAAATGTAAACCACTGGGCTACTTGCTCTAATTACATCACTCCGAATTGAAGGAGAATGATTATATATCCAACCTCACTAGGGAAAACATACTTAATAAAAAGCCGAGATATCTCAAACATGATGTTTCTTTTTAAAGTACATTTTCCCTGGTTTAAATATCTTGTAAGATATTTAAACCTTCAATTCAGATTGATGTATATATACATAAATCTGAATTGAAGGAGAATGATAAAATATCCAATCTCCAAACTGCCCCGAAGATGTTCTTAATATACATGGAGCATTATATCAAAAATATTAATACACTTTAAATCATACTCGGTGTAAATTGCCTAAGGAAATGAAGCCAACGTTAAAACCTATCTAGGCAAATGTTGCTTAAGTAGTTAGGTCACTCAACATTCTGATTGCAGTGATTGTGCACTTATATTAGCAATAAAACTAAACGATCGCCTGACCTGGAATCTAAATTGGATAGGAATTGTTCTGAAGTTAGACATTAATTTGCGTGGACACGACATGTCGCATCCACGAATAAGGATTACAAGATTAAAGTTCTCGATGTTATGACCATAAATAATAAACATGATTGTGTTTGCAAAGTAGCAAACGAGCATGCAGGCCACCTGATGTTAAGTGGTCACCACAGCCCATGAACACCCACATTCAACCTCAA
>DWKL01002360.1:0-12845 GCA_018249415.1 Phareas burnsi | reverse complement strand
GGGTGACCATGGGCTGTGGTGACCACTTAACATCAGGTAGCCTGCATGCTCGTTTGCTACTTTACAAACATAAAAAAGTAGGATAATGCGCCGATAGATAATGAATTAAAGTGGTGAAGCCTAGTGGTTAAGATTCCGGCCTCTTAAGCTGGAAATCCGGGGTTTGAGTCCCGTACGCGTCCATGATTTTTTCAAAGTTATGTGCGTATTAGAAATTAATTGCAACTTGCTTTAACAGTGAAGGAAAACATCGCGAGGGAACTTACACATATAAGAGTTATTTGTGAAGTTCTCGAAAGTGTGGGACAGAAATGTGTTCATGATGATAGCGCGAATAATTAATTATTCACCATCATCATCATCAATCCTTTAATTTTCCACCGCTGGGCATAAATGTCCTCTCAGAATGAGAAGGGTTAAGCCATAGTTCACCTGTTGGCCAAGTGCGAATTGACTTTACACCCTTTTAAGTATTTCACGGAGTACTCTCAAGCATTCAGGTTTCCACAGGTTGTTTTTCTTCATCATTACAGCAAGTGATCATCAATATATAATCTCTATTCTAAACGTATGTAACTTCGCAAAAGTCATCGACGCATGCGGGATTTGAACCCCGGCCTTCCAAAGTGAGTGATCATATCTTGCCACTGAGCTATCACTGCGTATGCTTTATAATTCTTTCAAGCTGACAACACATTGGCCACTCTTGTATGACAATATCCTATATGACGGTGAATTTACCAATATGTCATCTGCATGCAATAAACCCGATGTTAAGTGGGATCTACAGTCTATATCAATTACAAATGCCTTGCCACCCATAAGGACTAAGTTGGAACGTCGCATATAATAAATACCTTTCAGATAAGAATATACCAAAAATAGATGTAATTCACTTGTTTGAAACGATAATTGAAAGCTATTTAATTACTCAAATTCAGTTGCCGAAATAAATTGTAAGTCCTGTTTAAATTCTAAGTTAGGTGTAATATTTTAGTAATAAAGTATGCGGACACAATTCAACCGTTAACCCAGCGGTACTCCCAAAGGGTACTAAATACTCCGCGACACATTTTTCTTCATAAACTCAACTGCAGTGACCGTGTTAAGATTGCAAGGTAATGGTAGGGGCGAGGCGGCTTGCGATTGTGGATTGGAATATGTTAACGTAAACGTTTGTAAGTCATTGTTTACCCAGTACTGTCAGTGTCAGCAGTGGGATAGTAATGGATCGATGGCCGCATGAGCCGCATGACGCGCAACGCAAGCCGCATCGCTGTAAAGTCTACGAGATACACTAACATGCGTATAACAAATTATTAGATAGTAGCACTACAAAGACTTAACACTAAGACCACATCAACACACTAACATCGATCTTATTTCGTATGTGGTAAATCTCACAATCGTGTGTGCTTCCGAATCTCATAGTGAGACTGAAGCCCTCAAAGTCCAGTTATTCGTTGCCAAAGATATTTATATAGGTCTAGACTGTATCTGGTGTCACAAATGACACGAAAATGACCAGATTTTAAAGGAATATCGGGGAAAAATAATACAGACTTCATTGAATCTATATTTTTATATTTTTCCCGCGGCAGCTTGTGCAAAGAACTATATAAAAAGACAGTAGAAGTGCGAGAGGTGGTTCACGCGTCCATCTGAGTTTAGCGTGTTATGCTTGGTTTGACATAACGTTCGATCAAATAAATCTAACCATTTTTTTTAAGGTAATTAATATTTAATATCTTTTGTATTGGCATTCGGTAGGCTATGGTCGGATTACGTCAACTGATAATGACGTCATACATTGATACGAGTTCACTGACGATATGTTTTACGTGAGAAAAGTAACAAACTGTTCTGCGGCTGTCAATCTAGACATATATAACATCGCTGTGTAAAGCATGTCCACGTATTTTTCTTAACAATTATACAGTTTCTTATAATCTTTGAGCATCTTATCACTCATACAAACATCTTGGATCGAGAATCAGTGTAACATTTAAACATGTGACATTGAAATGAGTACCGTTCATCTGGTTAATATGTCTCTTTTAAACTTTAATTAAATATTTTTTACAAATCATATTAGATATAGTGTTCGTAGATTTCCATGCATCGGAAAATAATGCTACAGTTGTAAGTTATTTAGACCATTTTTATGGTATGTTGACCACATACCAACGTGGCAAGGCGTCGGTGAGTTCACTCACACCTTGGAATGAAATCAGTCGACCGATATTTTTATTGAAATTATTTTGGAATTGAATAGATATTATAATTCATAATGTTACATTACAGAAACTCTATATAACTTCGTGATATTTTTTTAACGACAAAGATATTGCAAAGAGAAGTGGTCGCACTTATTTTGTATGTTATGAAGATATTTTTGACTATAGAATTTGAATTCTGCCTTTTCATGTTGATACCATTAACAATACATTCCCAATTCGATTCAATTAAAGCAATTGCATTAACATACATCATTTGTCATACAACCAACAGTATCAACACATGGGCTTCATTACTTACATCTTATCTCAATGTGACGTCATTAGCCGAACTTGCATATACAACTTGTGTCAATAAAGAATGTAATCGAAAATGGCGTCATTACTGTTCGTCTCTCGTCCATTCTCTATGTGTGAGCGAGATACAGATACAATGCCATTTGGAATTACATTAATTGAGCCAAGTTACACGTCATTTGACACACGGCAGTGTCACGTGACACTTCAACACATCACGACGCCGAGCGCCATGACAAGAAGCAGTCCCGTGACGTCTCGCGCCGCCGCCCCCGCGTGCAGGGCGCGCACCGCATGTCGCGCGGGGGAGGGGGAGGCCACCACCCGCCGGGGGAACACCGCCACCGCCCCGCCTGAGAGTTGCCAGATGGGAAAATAAACGGATAGCAAATTAGTAACATTCGAAAAAATTACAAAAATTTATAAGGATTTGCGGGAAAAAGGAGGAAAAAAAAACAATACATGTTTTTTATATTTTATTTATGACATATTTTTTACAGGTTTCTATTGCGACATAAGCACCTATTACTGTCTCACAGCTGAGTACAGGTCTCCCCTCAAAATGGGAATGGTGGGACCTCAATCCACCACTCTGGCCAAATGTGGATGCGGACCTCAAAAGCCTTTGAGCATTCTTTGCGACGTAAGCACCCTCAAAATTTACTTTACCTTTAAAGCAAATTATTATTAATTTCTCAATCATCTCAAAACTTTGAGATACTTCGCTTAGTTTATTCACAAGGCACGATAAGCTGTCGGTCCCGGTTGTTATCATTGGATAGAAGATCATCAGAGTCGGTTTATTAGCATCTAACACGGGTCCGTTTTTGAGGCGGTTTTGAGGCGGTTTGAAAACATCTAACACGAGTTCGTTTCTGAGACGGTTTTGAGGCTGTCCTCATTGTGAGACTCTTTGTAAACATCCGACGCGGTAATAACTCGTACCTCCACAAATCCGCATTAGAGCAGCGTGGAGTATGCTCCAGGATTCAAGCCTCAGACGAGGGAGAGACCCGTGGCCAACAAGCGCTGGACGTACAGATCTGCGTCTGATCTTAAGTAAACGATTTTTTTAAAATACCCTTCTTTTTACAAAAATATGCCTGACCAGATCAAAAATATCTGCCTAGCTGGAGATCGAAAATTTAATATACCCACTGCCACTTCCGGTACGAACAAGAATCTAACGGGACCTCATGTAGTAAAATCCATCAGCCGTTTAGGCCACAGCCCGTGCTAAAGAAACAGACATACATACACTCGAAAAACGTAGACCTCCCGTTTTTAACTATTTCTTAAAGAACGTCAAACAATCGGAACCGTCTGTGCCGATACAGTAAGCATTGCGCCACAATGGACGTCGTCGCTAAGAAGAGCAGAGACAGCGTACCTGCGGAAGAGGCGGCCACGCACCACACCTCGTCGGGCTCGGGCAGCAGCAGCACGGCGCGCCAACAGTGCTGCGCCAGGCCGGGCGCCAGCGAGGCGGGCTGCGCGCGGCCCCCGCGCAGCCACAGCACGCGCAGGTCGCGGCCGCACGCGCCGCACTCCAGCCGCCAGCCGCCCGCCGCCGCCGCCGCCGACAGCGCCGTCGCCGTCGCGCCACCTGACCGAACGCGAACCATATTCACCATTTACTATTTTTGGTGAGTGACCACGCGCGATTTCGTTTGGGACGGTAGCCGAGATTAATGTAACGTAACGACCCGAACACCAGGCTAAGAAACGATACATAAAACCAATAATACGCTTAATTGTAAAGTCACATAAAATATGCTGCACCGAAAAAAGCAAATTAAAGATTCCATTTTATTTTTGTAAAATTTTAAAGTACATCGTATCACTCGCGCTTCGAAGACAAATTTACCGCCACCTCGTATGTTAAAATTTATTAAACCGTTTAGACCATACCTCGTACCAATGAAATAGGCGTACATGCATACATACACCCTCGAAAAAAATAACCCTGCTTCTATTTCGTATAAATATTTTAATAATAATAACACTTGGAAAATTCATCCTGTATATAAAAACATATTAATATACATCCGTAATATAATAATATATACACATAGGACAATGCACATTAGCTGTCAGTGTTTAACGACCATACAGTGTTTCACGTCAGTGACACGAGAGCCGCTGAAGAGCGAACGAGTGTAGGTACTATGAAGTTACAGACGGAACCAGTGACGCTCAGTATGTAACCCGCAATTAGAATGAAATGTGACTTTATGGCAGTTCCATACGCGCGGTCCGTCCGTAGCGTCGGCAAAACAAAGTCGCGTCGAAACTTGCAAGTTATTAATGATTGTACTAATAAATGAATATAAGATGTTTAAAACTCCTTCAACCTCGCTATGTTTAAACTCGCTAACGCTACTTCGCTTGAGAAATGTCATTGATAACCGCTTGTCGCAGCGGTAACCACCGTTGTTAGACACGCAGAGGCTTCCGGGCTCGGCGTAATATTCTGGTCGCACTTCAACTTCAATGTTGACAAATTGATGACTTATAAATATTAGCGGCAAGCGCCAGCAGTAGTGGTACAGGCGGTGGTAGTGGTAAGAGAAGCAGCGATGGCTTACCGGTAACCCGCAGCGTGACGCGCTTGAGCTCCCGCAGGCGCTGGCGCTCCGGCGCGCGCGCACCCACGCAGCGGTACTCCCCGCCCTCCTCGTACAGCGCAGAGCTGATACCTGCGCACACGCACCGACTCAATATCGCCAAATGGATGTATTTTGCACATCCATTGCTACATTCGCAGTGCAGCAGTATATGCTTGATAAACGAATTGGATAAAGGGTGTAAGGTTCGCAAAGCCTGTTGTAATATATAAATAAATAATATAATAGATCTAGAGTTTAGGCCGTAAGCTCTAAACTTTTATTTTTGTGGTAACTAATTTATTTAACTTATAAACTTAACGGAATTACTGAAGCACTATTAGTCTAGTGGTCAGATGATTCTGAATTAGAGAGACCTAGATTCGAACACGAATCCCCAGTGTGGCAGACCCAATCCTGATCACTAGAATATTACTGCCGTAAAATTGCAGTTAAACATCGTATACACCGTTTTCAACTGAAACTTCTTTTCTTTTAGAAGATATATAAGATTTTTATTGACCAAAGTAACATAAAATACACAATGTACATTCGTAACGAGACGCAACCGTTTATAGATGATTTAGAAATGCAGTTGTTTTAAGTGTAGTGTGTATTCTAATAATTGATAAAACTACAGTCTGATCGTAAGGCAGTCAGCGGGGAAAAGTTACGGCGGCTTACAAGGTTCAAGCTCCTTTATAACTCGCTGTATTTTTGTTGTTCGATTATAAGTGTGGATGTTATTTCAATTACATGTGAAGCGATCTTAGACAGGACTTCAGTTCTGTTTAAGGTTAGACTTGGATGTACGTAGACTGCATCGAGTCTTCTAACATAAAAAAACAGGTAAGCTGTATCAGGGATGTAGCCGCAATGGCGTGCGTGAAACCTTCTGTGCGTGCTAGAATTTAAATTCTGCGACTTCTAATGTACTTGTACTTGTAACAAGTATGAGTTCTATATATCCCACCTACTATAAAGTCGGGAGCTCTGTCAAACGCGACCTCTCTCGCACGAATCCATCAATGTACCGCTGAGTAATCACTGTATAAACAGCGCGCGATGGTAAAATTAGTTCAGAATTCATCGCACTGCGCGATTAGCGCCATTTACGTCAGCGACATATACATTAGCAACTAATGCCTCCTATCTACTAACTCACGGTAATAAGATAATGTCGGCAGGTGCTATACTTGCAAAGTAATAAACGATCTTACCATAACATATTTTGTTAGATACGTTTTTACAAGTGACCCCTACTGATCGAATTGAAAGACATCTCATGTAAAAAAGAAATTAGGCACTTTCCAAGTCATTGACCAGTCAACCCTGACCGGGGATATGACGGTGCCCGTTGGATACTGACCGAGGACGCCGTGCGCGTGGTGAGAGCCGGCCGGCGCCCAGCTCTCGCTGCTGTTGCCCACCACGCGCCGCCACCAGCACCCCACGCTGCCTGTTGCGCAAACAGTACACATGCACTAGTATTTCTTTTATTTATTTACAATATTCAGTTACACCCCTTTTATATCCCACTGCTGAGGACTGACCTCCTCCCACAATTTGGATGATGCCTGGAGCATAGTTCATTACGCTGTTCCGATGTGAATTAGTGGAGGTACACGTTAGTGGCTAACCCGTGTCGGATGTTTTTGAACCACACACAAGGTCTCCGACAAGGTTTAACGGCTGTTATCTTAACGTGCCCTTCGAAGCACGGAAACATGCATGAAAAGTAACCAGCATCGTTCACCCATCCACCTCTCGACTGAACCCGTCTATAGGTGCCTTATGTATATAAAAATATAAAAAAAAAAATGGGAGACATGAGATTCAAATAATTGTTTTTATATACTTTTATATACATACCCTTGGGACAGTGGAGCTGCACATTTCCCCCTAGAGGCACTTCCACCTTCTGATGGTCGGGTTCCTCCTGCACGTCTGGTTCAGTCACTGCCTGGGCGTTTTCATCCGGAGCTGGCGTGAAGGAGGATAGTATTCGCTATTAACAGACTCCTAAGTAAAAGAAGCTTACTGTAGGCGACATTATGACTTATATACAATGCCCACACATTCTGTATTAAAACTGTAAACGCTTAAACCCTTCCTACACTTAGTCCTACATTAGGATGCGCTGTATCGTGGGTGCTATGGTCAACACACAAAGACGAGTACACAAACACCCAGAACCAAAACAGAAAAATAAATTCTCTGCGTATTATACCGGTATGGGAACCGTTGCGATATGCGAGTCAACACACATCTCACCCGCTACTCTCGTGACGATGACGTATGCTCACGAATGCAGAGACACGAAACGGCGTATGTACGCTATAGCGTATGATCTACATAAAAATATTGTTAGTCCAATCCCTAAGGGTGAAAATTGTTTGAAGGTAGCAAAACCTTTCGTAGTTACATCCCGGAGGGACCACCGACTCCTATTTCTGTCTTATAAAAACAGTGTTATACGCCTCTATGTTCTGGATTGCCTGGACTGATAAGGGCAGTACACTTAAATGAGGTGTTCCAACTTAGTCCTCAGGAGAAACGTATCTGTGGCTGTCTTCCCCTCACTCTCGATCCTGTTGGTTGTTGATTACAGATCTTCATGGGCGGTGGTAACCACTTACCATAGATGAACTGCATGCCCGTTTGCTACTTATATAATAGCAAACAACACAGCAGGCACAAAACACATAATAAACTAAGACTTGCATCCTTGCACTTAAGTGAGATGGAAGCAGTTTCTCGTGATTTCTAGAGTTACAACGAAGGGTTCCACCAGGCTCACCTAGTACGTTGAGGTAGTACCCGATGGAGGAGTACTCTCCGTCGAGCCAAGAAGCGCGGCAGCGGTACCAGCCCGCGTGTGCCGCGCGCAGCGCCGCCCAACGCAGAGTGGCTGCGCCCAGTGCCGCTCCCTCCGCGCCCTCTAGCGGCGGCGGCGAGCTGCGCACACACATAGACTATAGATTTTTGAAGTTATATTTCTTTTGGCGTGTTATGAAAAAATAATGTGATAATGTGTTGTGTCCTTGTGTTTTTGTATGCTTTTGTGTTTGTGTGTACTCGCGCACGCGTATTTGTGGTCTGTGTGTGTGCGTTCGTGTGGATATGTGTATATACGCGTGTGGGTCTGTATATGGTCGCGTGTGAGTCTGTGTGTCACCTGGCGGGCACGTCGGCGTCGCGTAGCCAGGCGGCGCGCGCGGGCGGGTTGGCGTCTACGTCGCAACGCAGCGCAGCCGCGCCGCCCGCCGCCAGCGCCACGCCGAAGCCCGGCCAGCGCGAGATCACGAACGACGGCGGATCTGTAGACACCCATCGATCATTGCCATACTGAAAGCTCAGGCACTGAGAATAACTATAATCTACCACGGTGCCCGAACACAGGGTAATAGGTTTCACAGACCATTTAGACCTTTTTTTTAGTTTGAAGAGGAGCAAACGTGCGGGCAAGACACCTGATTTTACGTAGTCACTGCGGCCCTATCTCAGATCGTATGTAGATGCGTTACTAGTGCTGAGGACTAAAATGGTCGCCTTACTGTAAGCGTACCTGACAACCACACCTCTCCAACGGAAACAAGCATAACTTCAAGGCTATTGTGAGGGCGGCGGTGGCACCGCCCCGGTCAAATAATTTGTTCTACCACCTATCAAACCTTCACGGAAAACTCTCACTTTTAAGCACGTATGATATTTTTCGTCACCACAAAAGCAATGGGCTGACAAGGTGACGGTGGCAAAGTCTTCGTGGCTCACTTCTGGATGCACCACCTTTTAACAGCACAGTTAAACCATGATATATGTACCAAAATCACACGTACCTCAAAAGTAAAAAAAACCCATTGTAGGATCACTTAGCTGTCCGCCTGTCTGTCAATACCTATTTTCTCAAGAGCACAGAAACATTAAGTTGAAATTAATATCAAATACTCAGGTCTGTAATCCCTTAGTGCTATGAAAATATCAAACTTCTAAGGCAACCAATCAAAAGATACGCCCGTTAATGGCGCATATTTTGACACCCGCAAGGGAATCCAACTCTATAAGGTACTTGCTTTTGACATAGAATCATAAAATTCAGCAAGAATCAATGTCTTATAGCACAAGTAAATGGAAAAAATAGAAACATTACATCACTAAAGAATATTTTTTTTACGTTTATTAACAAGTCTGTACGGAACCCGAGGTGCGCGAGTCCATCTCGCATTAGGGTGGCTTTTCATAATTATTGTCTATTATCAACACGGTAAGAATAATACAATTGTATATCTGTTACGACCTACGCTATGTACGCCTCATTATACACGTTATGAACACTATACTTACAAGTAACATGAATCTCCAGCTTCGCCGTGAGAACATCGTGGGACACTTCCTTGTCCTTGTTCTTTCCTTTGTGCGGCTTCGCTTCGTGAGGTTGTGAGACAGTATTAGGCTGTCTCTGTCTCGCCTCGCACTGCAGAGTCGCGTTGTGGAGCTCGCGCGCCGCCGTGACCACCACTCGAGATGACACTACGCCTTCTGTTTTCGAAATACAAACAAATGTATATATTTTTTATGTTTCAAAAGTAGCAATCGAACGAGCCGGCTACCTGATGCTAAGGGGTCACTGTAGCCCTCAAACAAAACTGAAGCTCTATCGGAAGTCGTACGTAGATGCCTTCCTACTCCTGAGAATTAAGATGATCGCCTCGCTGTAAGTGTGTCCGGCAACCGCACCTCTCTAACCAAAATACAAAAACTGCTTCACGGCGGATTATAAGAGGCGACAATGCTTCCCTGGAGGAACTATAGTTCTACAACCTTTCTAATTTCTACATTTCTTTTTCAACAATCCAATTCGATCGATCGATCCGATTCGGCGATGAACGATGTATTCGCTAATACATCGTTCATCGCCGGATATACGACGCCTTGTCACTTACATGTCGGAACATCGAAAGTCGGCTGATACAACTGCGTTCGTAAAAATTAGTTCTGTCAGTACGACATTTGGTAATATACAAGTGAAAGGCAGTGTACGTGAGAAAAGCAACGCCTATTGTAACAATGCCATATTTCGCCGTCTTCTGGGCCAGTGATCGATCTGCGTGAATATTTTGTTCCCAACGGCATTCAAAGTAATTGTTAGCTTACCACATTCTAATCCTATTAGTAGTGACGTGATAGCGTTGTTTTAGTGTTCGGTCTGTGGGCCGTTACATTAGGTAACGTTTTTATCTGATTTATTGATTTTAATAGTATTGGCCATAAACTGTTCGGTTTGTATAATTTAAATATTAAATATTTAACACGACAACAAGCAAAGACAAGATATTGAACTTTGAACGTTGAGTTTGTATAGAAGTTAAAAACATTTGATGATTTATTTCGTTTATTAAAAAACGCGTATTTGTTTACGTAAATTATTTTCAAGAGTGGGCTAATACTTAAGTGATTTTAAAAATAACGTAATACTCTATATGTCGGTGAATAAAAGCGTGGCCCAAAAAGGTCCGTTTCGATTTATTATAATATGCTGATGAAACAAAAGAAAAATGTAGCCTTCGATTGGATAGTCGATTTGTTACTGTAGAATCGATTCTACTTAAAGTTTAAATTGTTATCCAGTAGCCTTAAACGGCAAATTACTAACGCATTTACTTACAATTTCAGATAGGACTTCAGTCCTGTTTGAGGTTAGATGTGAGTGGTCATGGGCTGCAATGGCTATTTAACATGAAGTGGCCTGCACACTCGTTTGCTATTCTTCTCACATAAAAAAAATAAAATCTAAAGCGTTTTACCTCGCTCCGCAGCGGTATCACCGCATCAGTGGCCAACCTCAGGTAGGACTTCAAAGCTACTTATAGCTGCTTACAGGTGTCCATGGGTGATAGTGACCATTTACCATCTGATGAATGTAGTGCATGCCGTTTGCTACTTCCATGCTATAAAAACAGAATAATTTAAATAGAAACGATTTCACTTCTACATTCTGCTGAAACCAAGTAAGTTATGACGTCGACCGTAGTCATGCAATCCCCTATTTAACATTTCATGGTGACCTAAGCGCCGCGGCCTTACCTCGTGCCTCGCTCAAGGACTGTCGTCAATATTGGCATAGTCTTGTTTACATAAATTGAAGAGGGGAGTCTTTTGTTGTAATAATTTCATAATTTTTAACCATGTCCTAGTCACAGCAAGGTTAAATCATATGTTTTATGTTATGATCATATTTTATGTTTACCTATACGTTACTATGTGATGAGGGCGAAACGAAATAGAAGCGGAGAGTGCATTGTAACCGATATATAAAGTAGAGCAATATCGGGCATGGTCAGAAGTTGGATGGGTGACCGCGAGTACATGCTCGCTTCCGTGCTCCGGAGGGCAAATTAAGCTATCGGTACCAGTTGTCTTCATTGAATAGCGCAGTCATTAAACCTTGTCGAAAGCCTTGAGGCCAGGGCAACATATCCAACATGGGTTGGCCATTAGCCTATATCTCCAGCAATCTGCATTGTAGTGTGGGTGCAATGGTAGAGTATACTTCAAGTCTCCCCCAGCAGCGGGACATACCTAATTGGGTTGCAGTCATGTGATGGAAGTGGTCAACTAGTATGCAGTATGAACCTATCACCAAATTCAAATAGGACAAGGGTCCAACCTGAAGTTGACTGCAGACCTACAATAGAAGCCTTGAAGTTATTTAACAAAGGATATTTATTATTCCATCATAAAATCAATAACAGTCTAGTGATAAGATTTGTGGTCCGCGAGTCAAATGCCAGGCCTCTGATTTTTCGAAATTATTTGCCTATTAGAAATTAAATGTCTCCTGATTTAACATTGAAGTAAAACATAGTGAGAAAACTTAAATACTCTATAAAATTCTCAAACATGTGTGAAGTCTACCAATCCGCACTGGACCAATATATGCTTAACCCTTCAGATTCCTTCTTGTCTTACGCAGAATCGTGTACAGCAATGTGACAATAACGAGATTACTGCTATTTATGCCAACAGAATCTCCCTACGAACCTGAAGCATCTTACAAACCACCTGCGTTTGTTTGATAAGTCAGCAACGCCCTGATCAGTCATTCCTCTTTGTCACCAACCCGCCCAGCCAAATGCGGTGACAATACCAGAACGTTTTCAAAATGCCTCGTTTCTGGATGATTATTCTTTATCGTTACTCCTAAGTAACTAACTCCTTAAGTACTGCTATACTATGTAAACGTTAAAGTAGATAGGTGGTAGGAGTAACGATGGGCAGTTGGTACATTTAAGACTTAATGTGAAAAAACCTACAATTCATTTTACTTTCAAGTTTTTTTTTAGCAAATAAGTAGCAAACGAACATCTAGTCCATCATATGGTAAGTGGGCACAGCAACCCATGGACATTCGTAAACAATAGAATTATGTCTTGCCTAAGGGGTAGGTCACAGATGTTACCTTCGAGGAACATATTCGAATGCCTGGAAGGTTGTGTGAAAAACACATAGTCTTTCTGTTCCAATTAAAATGCCTTTACAAATAGATAAATGTTTGTTAAAATAAAAATTAAAAATAATGTTAAAAAAGGCAAATGTTGTTTTAAATAGGTAAAGGACATATTATACTCACCTCCGTTTTCGTTTGAGGTTGAATGTGGGTGTCCATGGGCTGTGGTGACCACTTAACATCAGGTGGCCTGCATGC
>DWKL01002359.1:0-12847 GCA_018249415.1 Phareas burnsi | reverse complement strand
AAAAACGATAATACCTTTAAACGTAAAACTTGGTGTGATTATTGTTTTAATTGTGAGGTATCTTAAGGGTTAATAATTAAATCCAATCAATCCAGTTAGTGTGAGTTAGAATCATGCTAAGAATCCAGAATTGAATAAAGAAAAAATACTTTTGGATTAAATAACATATTATAGTACTGTGTGGTGCTATAGAATTAATAGTTCGCGAGACCGATTCGCACGTACCTATTAGTTTTTTATTAGTATAAGTCTGCACAAGTACATGTATTCACATTTTTCTTTACGTAATAGAAATAGCAGGAGTAAGCAGTCCAAGTGATGTGAGATGCCTGCTGCATCTCTTGGGCATGTCACAAATTGTAATATATTTCAAATAGAATAGTATAGTATTACTTGACGTTTTTTACCAAATATATTGCTTCTCTTGAGGATTCAATTAGAAATTTTAAAACATGCAGGTCGGCTATTGATAAGTATTCACTGCCGCCCGTGGATAAGTATAATTAACACTAAACAGGATTTAATCTTATCTCTACAACTTTAGCTACAGGTGCATTGTTTCCCTAAGAACTAAGTTAGACCGCCTTGAGAAAGTATATCTCTCTTACCAAATCTCTTACTAGAACACAGTTAAGAGTTGACTACCGCTATTATAAGGTAGAAATAGATGTGGGTTCAGTATCTCCGCATACTACAAAAATTTCGACCACCTTTAAATTACTAGATATACACGTCGAAATTAAAGTCACAACGTATAATAATTGTATTTAAGATGCTATTGATGTACAGATAGTGCCGTTATATGTAGTTCAAAATCTACATCTTATTCAACTTTACTTACTTTTAGTATTGGAATTGATTTTAATGTAAAACAATCGACTAATACGTTAAAGTTTTATTTTACTTATTTCTAAGTTATTTCGACCATGATACCTCATAAAGACAGTTTTTATAGCTGGTAACACTATATCGAACTGTATCAATTGAATGACGAGTGAATGAATGAAAGCAAAAATAATGCTCCAACACTATTCGTGAAGAACAAAAACTGCGAATGAAAAGTGATTTCGGGGTGAAAATTGTAGCCTTTTCATGTGATTTCGTGAATTTGTGTTTGTGCAAAATTCATTGTAGACTGTGTTTGTATAGTATTTTTGGAGCAACGTTCCCAAAAAAACGAACCGCTTGGTAGTAATATGAGTAATGTTACCAACCAAAATGGAACAGGTCTAGAGCAGCAGGTCAGTACCTCATGTCCATGTATTTTGTATTGATTTTTCCTTTATTGAATGGAAATCCTGTTGCACGTAATGTTATCATTTAGATATAATTGCTGCATGCGTATTTTTTGTCTTTCCTATCGATCACGAAATAGATTCTAACAATAAAATCTAGTTTTACGTGTCTTAGTTCTAACCAACATGGCGACTTGGTTCTTCTATGGTATCTGATTGATTTTGTAACTCAGCAGCCTTTTCGGCATTGCAATTGTATGGCCTCAAACTAAAAAGTTTTAAAATAGAATCAAGCGATATCCGAGGATAAATACCTTGATATACTTTCATGTCATTGTTGAGGTGCATTATTGCAAAAAAAATCTTAAAACAATAGACATACTCTGAATTTGCAAAAAATATTATACCCAATTTTTACACATGCATGTTATAACCATTTATTTTCTCAACAGCCTTGTCACAATGATTGAATATATTTTCACATATTTATGGTTAAGTAGCATTTTACATGGGTAACAGTTATGTCAAACCAAATGATCTCATTGCTTGGAATGGTACCTAGTACTGAGAATTACAAGAAAAAGCGTAAAAAATAATTGACATTAATTTAAAACCTTATACAATACAATACATCTTAATAAATCAAATGATAGATTTTTTTTGTGTATTATAAAATCTAAAAATATTTGTATTTTTATTACAAGTATATATTTAATTTTGTTAACATGTCCTATATCATGACACTCAACACAATCTTAATGTAAGGTAGTGGCATGTGGGAATATACACTTTCTGGAATATACTTAACAAAGTTTTATGTATAATATGTGTATATTATTATACATTTCATATTTTTATGTAAAGCAAGCAACCTCATTAATAAGTTACTTAGAACTCGAAGATACATAACATCACTCATCCACAGAACAATAAACATATCTTAGTTACTTTTTAGAATAAGCTTTTAACATTTAAGCTTTTAATGTTTTTAACTAAAAGTTTGAAATTGTAAATATTTATCTATTTTTATACATTATAAATTAATATATCAATTCAAAACTGTAAAACAATTCTAACTTTTTTTCTAAAGGCTATTTTGCCATAATGGGAAGTCATAAAATCAACAATATAAATTTTACAATGTTTGCTTTTTTGTAATTATATCATTGCTCTTTTGGATCGAGCGATATGTAAAAGTCAAGTCACAAATAAAATAAATGTGGGCAAATCGTTCATCTTGGTCAGGTATATGCCTACTTACATAAATTGTCAAATAAAGTAATGAAAAGAATGCTCCTTGATATTATATTATTAAGTTCTTATTTTAAGTCACCTACAAATATTATAGATCCCATTATATGATACGCTTGACTGTTCCAATCAAGCATGCAGCCTGAACTGATTAACATGTACTCCTTTGTAGTAAGTTAACTAACTAATAATGATTACTCATTTGTGGTCTTTAAGTTGTATAAAAACAGGTCGATAAGTAGTTATTGTTTAAATTGTATAAAAGTACATACACATATAAAGTAATTTTCAAACCAGGGTTTAAAACAGATAGCCTTAGCTAGGGGATTTCCTATTCAATGATATCTATTATTATGTTGTACATTAAAATTATGTTACTCATCACTTGGATTCTTGGATAACATTGTAGGCAAACCAAACCTAAAAATTCTGCATAAATAAAATCTCATATGTGTGTGTAGTCTACTAATTCACAATAAGATCTGTAGCTAACACTCGAATTAGAATTGCTCGATGATTACATGACAAAATCAGATCCGTAACTGTTGTAAACTCTATAACTGTTTGTTCCCTTTTGATAAATTATCACTTTTATGTTATACTATTTATATTTCATAGTAATTATCGTACTATGATAATGACTTATAGTTCATGTGAAGTATTAAACAATTATTATTATTATTTTTTAGTAGTAAACGAGCATGCAGGCCACCTGATGTTAAGTGATCATTGCGTGGACATTATTATTTTACCTAAAACAATACTGAAGTTCTGTTGAGGGTCGTACATAGATGTGTCACTACTAAGGACTAAGATGGTTGCTTCACTGTAAGTGTACACGATAATTGCACCTCTCCAGCTAGAACACAAAAACCGTTTTACGGTGGGTTATGAGGGCGGCGGTGGTTCTCCCCTGGATTAATATAGTTCTATCACTTCTTAATAATTTTTTTCAGTATCTTATTCGTTTTTACATTCATTTTAATTATTGGAAATATAAATTTTATGTTGTATTTATTTCATATTTAATATCTCCTATATTAATTTATCATGACCTATAATAATCAGTTCTGAAACAGATGGAATAAATATTGAGTTATATATTTATATATATTGAGCATTATCTTGCATGCATGTGTGCTTATGTAGTTACAGTTATGGCACGGCATAGTGTAATTTTATCTTTTTGAAGAATCATACTGCAGACTTTTTATCCCTCTAATGTAAATGAACATAAATCACTCACCATTAGCCCATTAAAACATGACAGACGTGTTTGCCGTACACGTCTGTTATGTTTTACTGTCCGCGCCACCCATGCGCCTCACACGCATACGGTGCATGCCGCCGTACTGGAACACGCCTGTAGCGTTACGCGCCGCACGGGTGGATCGTTTCGAATATTAGCGCCGCAGTCAATGTGTTAATGTCCCTTTGCGGGGCACAGGTCTACTCTTAAATGAGAAGAGTCAGGCCATAGTCCACCATGCTGGCCAAATGCGGATTGGTAGACTTCACACACATCTAAGAACTTTACAGAGAACTCTCAGATATTCAGGTTTCTCACAGGTTTTTTTTCACTGTCGAAGCGATAATTAATTTTTAATATGTACATAACTTCAATACTCAGAGGTGCATGCTAGTATGGACCCCTGGACTCCAGTGTGAGAGTCTGGTATCTTAACCACTAACATTTTTATGTCATTATTTGACATTTTGTCAAATAGTGGAATAGAAAAACCACAATCACCATTATATGATCATCAATGAATCGATTACCGCATGGCAGCAATTAAGTTCCATGCTGATGAGTCTCTTCTTGTGTACTGGATGTGCCCTAATGCATACGCCATCATCTAAATTGACATCAAAGTTAGTGGCCTAACTGTACATTATATATTTCTTATGAATCTTAAGCCATCTGGCATTGTTCAAGGACTCTCGTTTAATATATCTACTGCAATGAACAGCTCGACATTTCCTGTAGTTAATGAAAATGCACATGATGGCAATTGCAAGTCCGTGAACTAACTGCACGTTAACATATCAGCTATGTTTTATTCAACTCATAAACCACCAGTTATAAGTTTTTTAAGATTAATAGGTAATAATTTAATTTTCAGCTTGCTGGTCTGGACTTGCAGCCTCAGGCTTCTAAGAGTGCTGGCCGCTACATCCCTCCACACCAACGTAGGCAGTTGGAGGGAAAACCTCAAGGTTGGTTTAATCTTTTAGTTTGTACATGAAACATTAAGTTTTGTTGTTAATATATTAACATATAATAGTATAATTTGACATTCAATATGTACTGAGTTAATGTAAAATGTGAACTGACGCTGTCGTTTAAAAACCTTAATGCACATTAAATATGCAGACATACAATAAAATCAATATGTTACTTTAAATATTAATTGTTATATTTAAAAAAAAATGTTGCTATTTATATTTTAATGAAAAGCCTAAAATGGTTGGTATTTGTCAATAGAGTTCTCAGCCAAGAGAACCTATAATGTGCTGACAGTTAGTCCGTAGCCTAACTGTAATAAGCTCATTGCACATTGCATCATGACTGCTGCATTTTCTTAATATAGAACATGTCCGCCTCACTGCTCTCGCCTCTAACCTCGCTTTACAAGCTTATATACTGTGAACAATCGACAAACTATAGAAAAATCGCCGAATCGCTGAATTTGTTGGAAACAAATGGTGATTAGGACGATACCCTGAGCCAAAGCCATTTTATTAAGAATGATGAGCTTTAAAAACTGCCTAATATGTCCCTTATCATGTTTATTGGTAGAAATGAATATATTGACCTATTAGATATATTTTTTGCAAAAGTAGGTCAAAGATAAATTTATTGCCAAGTTGTCATTGTTTGATTTAAGAACACTCTGATTGAGGTATCTACTTTTAAACTTACATATTATTCATTGATTTTGGATATTTTGTGCATTTAAAACTACTGAGAGTGGGTGTGAGAGATGAGGCAGCCAATAGTATAGTGTCAACAAGTGGACATACTGTAATTAAAAAAAAATAATGGTTTCATTCAAAATTCATTACTGGCATATTGCCACATTGGTGGACCAAGATGAAATGATTAGCAAGCTCATCTATACAATCCATACATAGAATTGAATACTATCTGTGATTCGAATTAACTACAATTTTCTGAGCATACTTTGTGAATGACAAAACATAAAAACATTTTTCTTTTCAAATTTTGTTTTCTTTGTTTGTTCTTTCTATTGTCTATATAAAATCGATCGGTTTGTATGGCTCTGATTAGAATTAATTACAATTTTTAAGCTTAATTTCCAACAACAAAACATATAAGCCGTTTTATTTGGCACAATTTTGGGTAAAAAATTTAAACAAGTTAACTTAATAAATGAATAAGGGTTTTTTTACCCCCGATTCAAAACAAACATTAAAATACATTTCTAAATATAATAACAAATATCGTATTGTTTCAGGAGAAGAGTCTAAGCGTTCCAGCTTAGACAGTCGTCCCAGCGAGCCACGGGACACCCGTTCATCATTCGGAGGCAACTCTAGAGCTTACGACCGTGGTGGTCGGCGCGACGACCGCGACCGTGACCGCGACCGTGACTACGATCGTGGCTACGATACGCGATACCCGCGCAGAGACCGCGGTGAGTTATTACACCGCGGTACATATTGATTCATGTAGTATGATTCGAAGACTGTAGGATTCGTCGCACCTATTCGAGCCTTACAACAGTAATGTTATAACGTTACAACAGTAATGTTATAACGTAAATGTTGCTGTGCTCTGGTTTAACGGGTATAGTAAGGGAGAGACATTTCCAAAAGACATTCCAGATTAGTCCTCCGAGATAGTATCGAATCTGTTTCCGACTACGGGTAGGTCATAATTCCTATTTGAAGATAGTTACAGGTGCCCATAGATGGTAGTGACCACTTACCATTGGATTCACAGTTCTTTTCTACTTTTATACTAAAAAAAATGTCATAACAAAGCAACGAGAAACATGGAATTGCATGACGTTTTTAAGGTGAGTGTTTTAGCTCTATATCTAGCTTGATTGTCTAGGTATTGACTCTATGGGGTAATATAATATTGGCTCAAACCTTTTTTATGTCCCACGGCTAAGCAAGGGTCTCTTCCCACAACTGGGGAAGACCTAGAGCATATTCCACCACGCTGCGCCATTGCGGATTGGTTGAGATACGGGTTAGTGGCCAACCCATATCGAATGTTTTCAAACCACTCATGGGGCCTCAGATAAGGTTTAACGGCTGCTATCCATTGATAACAACCGGGACCGACGGCTTTACGTGCCCTCCGAAGCACGAAAGTGTGCATGAAATTGGCCGCGGGGCTATGATATAATATTATAGGTATAATATAATATAGGGTATAATATTATGGGTAGATATTCCATCCAAAGTGTTGTAATGAAGGTAGGAAATGGGTATGCATGGAAAGTAGGAATTGGAACATATACAACTACATCTAATCTCAAATAGGACTGACGTCACTGAGATTGGTCATCGATACGCAGCAATAATAATGACGAGTTGATTCGCCATGTTCACAGATGTAACATGTCCCAAGGGGAACATTTTTTCATGTCTGGCATTTGATCAACTACTAGTAATTTATAAATGCAAACAGCGCAAAATTCAAAAGTCCTCAGAATCAGGGTGACTTAATTATGGTGTACATATAAATGAGGTTTTGATGCTCGTGCATGAAAAAAACCAAAACTGAACCTCTATAACTGATTGTCCTAACATAATAGTGGATATCATGTCATTAGTAACATCACGTGAACGCGTAACATAAAATGCTACCCCGATAGCATGACCATTATTATAAGGTGCTTACAACTAATTATATAACAAGCGGAACTTTCAGCTTAACTATCATGAAAAATTACCCCTAGATCTTTAAGTGTATTAATTTAATTAAAATAAATTTAAGTAGACAACAAAAAAGGATTCGCAATAAATCTGTTAGTGGTCATTATTTTTGCATATTTGTGACCAATAATATAAAGCAATAAGATTATTGCTAATAAATATGTAGCCCTTTGAGGACGTAAGTTGAAATGCTCATGTCCTTGTAATTACCCTGGCTATAACTCCCTTCCAACAGAATCACAGCAGTCCAGGGATTCCGGCTCGCATCCAGAAATAGGTATAGTTCGACAAGTATCAAAATTTTTATTATAAAAATTGCTAGTATTTACAATGCCGTGGTGCGCCTAAATGCCAATAGTACATGCAATATATTGCTGCAATCTTGTCCATTATATACTAATATTACAAATCGACAATCTTCTCTAACAATGCCTAACAATATCTGCAATTTGCTTCGTACATCATTCGAATTACTAAAACGTGTGTGCATACATTCAGCATTTTGTAAAAGTGTCCATTATTGTTATTATAATTATCGAAGACGTTAACAAACATTATACAAAACTGTCAATGTTCAAAATCTACTACTTTCTTTTTACTGTCATGGGCATACAATATTGCAGCAATTATTGCATTAAAGTATGGCCAACTTAGAGGCACCATTGCATTGACATGGTTGGTGTGAAAATGCTAATATGTTGTGCAGGTCGTGATTCAGGATACCAAAATGGAGACTCAGATCGCTGGGCTGAGTCGGATCGATGGGGGGAGCGCGGTGGCGAGCGCGGTGGGCGTGGCGCGGCGGGCGGAGCGCCCCGCGAGCCAGTCCGTGACGTACGACGGGACGAGGACTTCGAGCCGCCGGCGCCGCGCAACGACCGCTGGAAGGAACCCGAGCAGCGCGCAGATGACCGCGGCGGCTCGCGCTGGGCCTCTGACGATGTGCGACGCTCCAGCTCTCGCAGAGACGAGGTGATTGTGCAAACAAAATATTTTGCCGAATCATCCTCCTATTTAGACGTCGGTTAATAAATAAATAAATAACTCTTCCTACAATCATAGCTGTAGGATACATTAGGACAAGGAAATCCTGTTTGTAATTGCCATTAACGTAAAAGACAAGTACAGATAACACCCCGATCAGAGTAGAAAGCTATTATTTAGATATTTGCCTGACTGGCTTGATTCCTAGAATCCTAATTCCTATTCCTGATTCCTGATGATCCTGATTCCTTATGCTATTTCCTGATCAAGCTTCAGACCTTGAGAGGCTTCCGATACATGTTATAGTCAATTTTATTCTTTATATTAATATTTCATAAATTCAATTAAAAAATTACTATAAATTACAATAAAATAATTACTATAAAAATGATAATTTCGTTATCAATATTATTTCCTTCAATATAATATTTATAAAATAGTTATAATATTAAGTCATCGTTTCAGAATGATTGGACGGTCCCGCTACCTCGCGACGAGCGGCAGGAGTTGGAGCTCTTTGGCTCTGGCAATACTGGAATTAACTTCTCCAAATACGAGGATATACCGGTTGAGGCCAGCGGCGACCGCGTACCGGACTACATTACCAGTGTAAGTTTACTTATGAAGAATACTCTCGTGTATTTTGTTTATACTTTATATGTGTACAGAACACAGAAGTGTACAGAACAGACCAAGAAGCAAAAGAAATATTTAATTTCTCAACATTTATCGAAAGAAATATTGCCATGAACATGTTAGTGGTTAAATTTAAAAAAAAAAATCTTATTTGAGTATATGAATCAACTTTTAAGATTTCTCTCATTTTATATTGGATTTCATTACATTTTATATTAAATTAATAAGATTCTGGCTAATGTATAAACAATGGGTTTAAGCGATTCGGTTAGTTCAAACAAAAATAAATCAATTACCAAATAGGTATCTTCAATATATTATGTGAAACATAATGATATTACTTTATTATGATAAAACATAGCTATAGGTAATTTTCCTATTTCAGTTTGAGGACGTTCACTTGACGGAAATAATGCGTTCGAACATAGCACTCGCGCGCTACGACAAGCCGACGCCGGTACAGAAGTATGCCATCCCCATTGTGCTCGGGCGCAGGGACGTGATGGCGTGCGCGCAGACCGGTTCCGGGAAGACTGCCGCGTTCCTCGTGCCCATTCTCAACCAGATGTATGAGGCGGGACCCGTCAAGCACATGGGGTGAGTGTGATGCAGTTTTCGACCTCGGGGAACTAGAGGGAAGGGGGTAGTCCAAAGAAAGCCTGGCTCCATTTGCACTAGTTCTGAACGCCTGTTTAAATTGTGTTATTTGCTTGCTGATTCTTTACTTTTTGTTTAATTTTACATTTTATTATTTGATATTTTCCTTATTACTACAAAAATATTCAAAACATTAATTATATTGTGTCCATGTGAGCTCAACCGCATAATTCAGAAGTGAAGGCTCATTTTTATAGTCGCCATCTAGCTTATGTTTCCAATTAAAATATGTCATCCTTTACCATAACAATCACATATCAGCTAAGTGATTTAATTTATTTTTCATCGTTTGTAATAATGTAATTTTGTTATCTTGTACTATTGTTGTATTGTGTATCTTGTATTTATATTATATTGTATTGTATATTTATAGGTCATACAATCGACGCAAGCAGTACCCGCTTGGTTTGGTGTTAGCGCCAACACGTGAGCTCGCGACTCAGATTTATGACGAGGCTAGGAAGTTCGCCTACCGTTCCCGTGTCCGACCCTGTGTTGTGTAAGTACACATTTGTATCGTTTTGTAAGAACGTTTTATTTGAATTCACATAAGATTAAAGCATATGTAAGGTGATTTCGTGCTCCATAATACATAGTGAATGATCTTGGACTAAAGCTCAGGTAACTGTAAAATTATTTGTCAAACAGATCAGCCCAATACAGGGTTTTACGTTGTTGAAAGTAAGTATTATTTCAATAGGTAGTTAAAATAGTTTGAACGTCAAGGAACTATCGTCGCCCACATAATCCTCCGTGAAGCAATTCTTGTGTTTCGGTTCGAGAGCTGTGTGTCGGGTACACCTATAAGCTATCGAACTGTTGCATCACTTGACATAAGGGGTCAATATATGTTTTTTAAGCCTCATTTGCTGAAGAAGGGAAGCGCAATGCCTTATCGTATTATTTGGTTGAGCAATCGCTAGTAGTTCACTGTATCCCAATTTAAACTCATTTTTGTATATTATCCTTACAAGTATTAATAAAATAATTGTCAGTACTAAATACTACAAGTCGTATTCGCAACCCAATTTAGTTTTAGAAGGTCGTAAATATTTTTTTCTCAATTTATGTGCATAACTCCTGTAGCTTGTGAAGATCGTTACCGATCTACAAAGTTATGCAATGTCAGGCGAAGTCGAAAGTTGGTGGGAAGGGTAATCGCTAGTGTTGTAATGGTGTGGCGCAGCGATCCCCACACCGCTCTCACACGCAGTGTTCCGGGTTCGATTATCGACCATTCATCTAAATTATGAATTTAGATTTCACATGTGGGCCTGAGTGTTTGTGTCCTTGCATTCGCATGTGTCCATGGCACCCACCACACAGGCATTCTTAGTGTGTGGCTATAAGTAGAAAGCATTTTTTTTTAAATTTCATGTGCTCTTTCATACTTTGCTTCAGAGCGCACATTAAGCTTTTGATCCCGGTTGTTTTCATTGGATAGCAATCATTAAACCTTTTCGAAAATCTTATTGAAAAGATCCGCCACGTATTGGCCACTAACCCGTATCTCCATCAATCCACACTGGTGCAGCCGTGTGTGACGTAGTCTCCAGGCCTCTCTAGTTGTAAAAAGAGACTCGTGACTAGCAGTGGGATATGAAAAGGTTTGCAGTCAAATCATGTGTTGTATCATAAATAAACAGATACGGTGGATCCCCGATAAACGAACAGTTCCGCGAGCTGGAGCGCGGCTGCCACCTGCTGGTGGCCACGCCGGGCCGCCTGGTGGACATGCTAATCCGCGGCCGCGTCGCACTCGACCACTGCCGCCACTTGGTGTTGGACGAGGCTGACCGCATGCTGGACATGGGCTTCGAGCCGCAGATTCGCAAGATCGTCGAGTCGCACACCATGCCCAAGACTGGTGACAGGCAGACGCTCATGTTCTCTGCTACCTTCCCGAAGCAGATTCAAGTGCTTGCGCAGGATTTCCTGTTCAACTATGTTTTCCTTGCGGTCGGACGTGTAGGTTCCACGTCGGAGAATATCACCCAGAAGGTATTTGTTACTTTGTCTAATTTGTGTCAAACTTTAAAACCGCTCTGAATAAATTACAAAAATGCAGACTATTTTCGAATGCACTTAAAACAAACATACGGCCAAGGGTAGTTACTTCTGAGAGGCCATAAAGTTTAGCGATCTTTGTGATCGTAGGTTAAAGGTCAAAAGAAGACCTTTCATTATTTTCAATAAATTTAAAAGTAAATTTTTTTGCTTGCCGCTATAATTTCTTAGGTTAAATATTGAAGCGATCGTGCCAAACATATTTCGGATATTGATGTGTAACATTTTTTTAGGTTGTCTGGGTGGAAGAGTCACAAAAACGTTCATTCTTGTTGGACCTGCTAAATGCGTCCAACCTCCTGCAGCGTTCGCGTCCCGAGGAAGATCAACTCACTCTTGTGTTTGTTGAAACTAAGAAGGGTATGATACATTATTTTAATCATAAAATGCTATTATACTTACAGCATGTACATAATTTTCAGGATACTTTGAATATAAAGTAATAACTAAACATCCATAACGAACAAAACCATTGAATCTTTGTTCAACAGATATTGCAAAAGGATTCTAATTTTTTAATCTGAAAAAAATGTCTTAGAATGTAAATTGGCTTGGAAATCATATTTTTACTTGAATTTGAACATCTTTTCGGTTGTGGTAGGTGCGGATCAGCTAGAAGAGTATCTAGACCTAGAAGGATACCCAGTGACGTCGATTCACGGCGACCGATCGCAACGCGAGCGCGAAGAAGCTCTGCGTCGATTCCGTTCCGGACAGACACCCATTCTCGTGGCCACTGCTGTTGCTGCCAGAGGTTTGTTTTGTCTTTTCACTTCACTTTATTTATTTCCCGAAACCCATCTCTTGTCTTATTTTTCCAAGTTTCTATAACTATGTCGCTCCCAACTTGTTTTAGGCCACAATAATAATGCTGTGCTTTCTATTCCCTCTATCATGAGTGCTACGGCCACATACGTAGATGAGTACACAAACACCCAGACCCAGAAACTGAAACGTCGTAACAACTTAATTCACTAACATAGTTAAGCGTTCACAGTGCAGAATCATCATCATCATCATCATCAACGACCCATTAATGTCCCACTGTTGGGCACAGGTCTCCTCTCAGAATGAGAAGGGTTAGGCCATAGTCTACCACGCTG
>DWKL01002358.1:0-12848 GCA_018249415.1 Phareas burnsi | reverse complement strand
GTTTCGGTTGGAGAGGTGCGGTTGCCAGGCACACATATAGCGAGGCAACCATCTTAGTCCTCAGGAGTAGTGACGCAACCATTTACAACCTCAAACGGAACTTCGTTTTCATTTAAGGTTGAATGTGGGTGTCCATGGGCTATGGTGACCACTTAACATCAGGTGACCTGCATGCTCGTTTGCTACTTTACAAACATAAAAAAAAAGTGTACCCGACTACAATATCTCTTTAACCGAAACACAAGAATTGCTTCACGGCGGATTATGAAGACGGCGGTGGTAACACCTCAGTCGAACTATTGTTCTACCACCTACTACTTATTCAGGTTTCGTTTTTATGTGATTTTTGTGATTCTCGTCCAAACTCGACATCTTACTGACTTGAGGTGATTTGATGAAGCGTTCGTACTTAGTTATTAGGAGTGATTAGGGGTCACCTATGGTAGTAGACTTAAATGAAAGGTGGTAGAAATGCGTTATTAGTTTTTGACGGCACCATCACCGCTCTTATTTTCTGCATTGTAAAAGTAAAGCTACTGTGTTCTGGTCTGAAGAGTGTACCAAAGTAAAGATACTAACATGAGTTATTCCAACTTAGTCTTCATCAGCATCAACACACTAGTAATCGATGTTGCATGGAAAATTTGTCCTATATCGGCTCAGTGACAAATGTTCATGGGGAGCAGTGACCACTTAACATCAGGTAAACTGGACTAATAGTTAATTTAACTGGCTAGTTAGCGCAGTTTTATGGAGTAATCTTGGTAAACACCAAACTAATTTGAATGGGACGTTTACTCGAAGACAAGGGATTTTACGAAGAAATAGTCGACTTTTAACTTCAAAAATATTTACAATTTCTCTGTAAAACAGGAAAAACCATGCACGGCACACGGCAGGGGGCGCGAGGTAAGCCCGATTGAAATAAATACCTTTCGATTGAATATCGTTCAATATTGGTTCGCTTTAAACCAAATACATTTAATTGAAGCTTTACCATTCATTGCAAAACCAACGTATTCTCCTATTTGCTCTACCTTTGATGTACGTTCCAACAACTGGAATTAATTACAACAGTCTAACGCTGCCGCGGCTCGGCGGTCGGAATGCATATTCCAGCCGCACCCGATGTTTGTTTTGGACGTCCATACAAGTTACCGGCGGATATTGCATTTCAACCTTTTGTTTTTCGAACAGGTTAGCTATACAGGTCTCTTCGTCGGTTTTATCGTATGGTATAGATACGTGTAGCCAGAGACATAATCATAGACAATCATGGACACACAAATGGTTACATAATATGTATGTAATGTATGTATGTACGTCTAATATAAATGAATATTAAATATTAAGTGATATAAAATTTGCATACCATATCACGGTAAATGTGAACCTGGCTAAAACTATTCGACGTATATAAACCACATTTCTGCAAATTAATATTCATTTCATTCCTGTTTTCTTAATTTATTCATAATTATGAATAACGAGGGTATATTAAGTAGACCAGAACGTTTCCTTACTGTGTCTTGACCTTACGATGTACTTCGCATCAAACCTATTTTTGCCCTATAGCACCGGTCCATGGCAACTGTTTTAGTTTTAAGGCTGTCGGAGAGTCCCCGGGGTTGGCAACGCATCTGCATTGGAACTCATCGAAGATTCCTTCGACTTCAGGTTATATTTGGAGCTCATTACGATACATGTTTATGACGGCAATGGATACTTAATATAATTATGGGGAATTGTTTAGTTATCTATCCAGGGTTAGCGTCACGTCTTACTGTGGCAAACGTCTATTATATATATCAAACCGTATTCAAAATGGAGAGCTCCATCTTCAGACCATCATAAAACTTGCATTCGGAATTCGGAAGAAAATGAGCGGAACATGATATTATACAAGGTTACCAAATTTTAGTTCGCTTGTTAGACCTCGTGTTCTGATTGCCGCCTTGTTACTGCGGAAATTCAATAATAAAACTGTGACAAAGCAGAACGTTAGTTTTCAGGACATCGTACGTTACACACCCTCTTGTTCGATACCAATGGCAAAAATACTGACACTCCAGTTGTTTATCTTTTTTGAACAGAAAATGGTACGCTCTTCACGAGTACGCCATTTTGTGCTCGTTGAAAATTCATAGCCGAATTTATCGTGTCCATTATTTTACACAAAATTGCACAAAACGTTGTAAAATAATACTTGCCTTTTCAGCTGCGTTTATTTTAATGAAGTCTGTTACAAAAGACTGCCGCCAAAATCACGGCAAATAATTAATTGTATAAATTGTAATGAATGTAACCATCTGTCTCTCTCCCCTCGCGGCTATTGCACACGTTCTGTGCAGCGCCCAGGTGGCAGATTTATTCAGGGCTTTGTATGCGCGAGCGGCAAAGCTTAGATCCTTATTTGGTCGGTTGTTTGAGCCTTTCCATGGATGAACTGCTAGCAATATTGTTACATTACATACAAGACAAATACATTCAGTACATTTGTAGTAATAAAGACTTGTGTTACGGTAGAAGTAATGATTCGACTTGACATAGTGAAGGTGAGGATAGGTGCCGAAGAGGATGGTAGTTACGCTGGATATGATGGCAGGCCCGGAGGTGGGGGCGAGCATAAAAGTGAGAGGAGCCGATGCGGGGATTTACCTCGCCGCGCAATTCGCTGTTAAGGTGTTACAATGATGATTAATTAAAATAATATCAACAGTGTGTAGTGTTTTCCTTAACGTCCGCAATATGTGTCAATGACATGATAAAAAAATTAAGTCCTGTATTAAATCTCTAACTCGAGCAGTGTGTTCAGACGCAGTGACCGTACCTAACAACCAATGAAGTAAATAGCAATTTGTCAACAGTTATCTATAACAACGACGACTAAAACTTAAAATAAAAAGTTTATTAAAATAAGAGGTTACATTGCATTTCCTTAATTTATATAGCAATTTAGTTTAACTTACATAACTATTCCTAACATAAAATCTATATATTAAATTATTATTGACCTTATTTATTACCAATGAGATGTCTCGTGTCGTGGGTGCCATGAACACATACAAAGATAAGTACGCAAATACACAGACCCAGAACAGAAATTTAAATTCATGTCTAGCTGGTTGGGAATCGAATCGTAAACCCTCTGCGTGGCAGACTAGTATGGTTATCCCTGCGCCACGCGGGCCGACAGTTGAGTTCCGTTTATATGGGTTTCTTTATTGTATAGAAATAGCTAACGAGTAAGCAGACCGTGTGATGGTAAGTTGGCGCCCATGGACGTCCGTAATCGACCTCGAAGAGGCCCCAAATCCTATCTGGGGTCGACCATAGATCGTTACTCCTGAGAACTAAGTTAAAACGGTTTGTTTAAATGCCTCTCCCTTACCACGCCTATCAAACCAGAAGAACCCGGTTATGTAACACTGTTATTATAAGGCAGACATTGACGTGGCGGGCGCGTCTGCAGCCGAAGTACGAGCGGGTCTACTATCTCTAAATATAGTACATGTTAAAATAAATATAACACAATACTTAAACTTGTAATAATAATATTTTACATTTATTTAATGACGGAAGTGAAGCAAAAATGACTATTGTTCTTCAATAATTACTAAAGTAACACTATAACGTAACCGAAACTTACTTACCGGAACCTATTAAGAGATAATTATATATATCTACGGTCGGAATAATTATATATATCAGAGGCAGAGACAAAGACTAACTAGGAAAAGATTAATTAACATCGCAAGACTAAAATTTAAGTAATAAAATCGAGGAATATATAAATCACGACAAGAAGTTATTCAAAATTTTATCCGTATCTTCTAGTCCAGATTAGATACACGTATGTAGTCATGAAACAGTATTTCTGTTCCTGGTGTTGTTGTAACTTTGCAGTCGAATCCAAGAAAGATCTTCTTCCAACTATTAAATGCTTGTCAAGATAGCTAAGTATTCGTGGCCAACCTCGTGAAAAGTAGATTTCACGGCCCACAACGCAGCAACAACGCGGCGGATTCCCGCTCGTTGTACGTTAATCCACTCTTATTCCGCGGCGGATATAATTCAATTGCAAACGGCACCGTGACGCCGCGCCCGAGCCGACGGCGTAATTCGATAACTTGCGGCTCCAGTTAAGTGCGCGAAATACAATTATCACCTTTGTAATCTCATCGCATTGTTATTCATTGAGTTGTGGTACTTTTTACAAACTAAAATTATGTCGACTTCGCTGTTTCCTTAGCGATATATTTTTTTCAAGAAAATGTTTTATACCTTCGTGTTATACTCATACGTCCATAGTGGTAGATGCCCATATATTTTTTTGTTTCAAGACTAGCAAAGGAGCATGCAGGCCACCTTATATTAAATGGTCACTGCAGCCCATGGACACACATATCTAACCTCAGACAGGACTGAAGCCCTATCTGATCTCATATGATGGCATCACTACTCCTGAAGGCTGAAGGTATCCTCGGCCTCGCTTGCAAGTGTATCCGACAACCACGTTTCTCCAACCGAAGTATTGCTTTACGGCGGATTGTGAGGGCGGCGGTGGTACTTCGCCGAGCGAACTGTAGTTCCACCACCCATTAAATATGCCCAACTTGTCATGAATATTTTTCTAGCGTCATGTTTGCTGTTAAAATATTTTTAAATACCGGCAACAACAATCTCTTGCGTGTAGATTAACACACCAAGTTGCCATGAGAGTCCAATCCAAATTGTGCCCACAGCTTGTAATGTAGGCAAGAGGCTTCCATTTGATTTGAAGCGATCCAACAGGATTAGGTGTTAGGACACGTATATGTGCGTGTTCCGTGACGCATACATTTGGGGTTCAATTTGAGGGGTTGCAATCTGAAATTCGAAATATCCATAGGATAGGGCTGTCAAATTCATAAGATAGGTAAATGAAATATACAATTTAAAAGACGTATTCGCAAGGTTTTTCTTTGCGAAGGATTCGTTTTTAACCGACGAAATGAAAATGAAATAGTGGATTTCTTAATGTTGCAATCATTACTTTAAATATGGTAAAGATCCATTCTGCATTAGCATAGCGTTTGCTCCAGGTGACATATAGACCATTGTCCAGCAGAGACATATAAACTGATTTCAAACATGGTAAAATCAATATATGGTAATGCCTTGAAGATCTATTATCTTCATCATCAACCCATTATCAATGTTCCACTGCTGGGCATGGGTCTCCTCTCAGAATGGGAAAGGTTAAGCCACAGTCTACCATACTGGACAAGTGTAGATCGGTATACTTCACACACCTTCACACAACTTCACTAAGAACGGTGAGTTTCCACGATATGGTTCCCTTCAAACTTAAAACAACTGATAATTAAAACCTAATATGCATATAATAATAATAATAAGTGTTGTATGTAGTTTATTCTTTTATTTTGTATATTATTTGTACCCCCTACCATATACTCTTACTATGTCCTCTTCCTAAAGGTTGTCTGGAAGAAATCGCTGCTTAGCGATAAGACCGTCTTTTGTACCTTATATCTTGTTTTTTTTTTGTTTGTCCATGTTTATTCAATTGTGTGTGTACAAAAAAGAGTATCGTAATGTATCGTAACTTCGAAAAATTAGAGGTGCGTGCGAGATTTGAACCCCGGACACCCAGCGTGGTAGGCAGGAACCTTAACCGCTACGCTATCACAGCTTTTAATTTTTCTACACTTATAGATTATTCTTCTAAACAATTAACTACGGAGCTTGTACCTCAGGATACCTTATTTTTGAAGTTATTCATCTTTTGGTACATTGTGAAAATCAAATGAGAGTGAATTTTTCCGAATGAAACAAAAGTTGCGCGCGCAGATGTAACTCAGGATGAAGTTAGTTCAATGAGTTTTTTTTTATGGTCTTAAGTTATTCAAGTAGTTCTCAAGCAACGTATGCATATTATGTATTCCTGTTTCATTTTATTGAATTAAAATGTAATTTATTTAAAATTCTAGTTATTTTATGTTGTCTATTGTTAAGCTCAGTACAAATTTGTTTCAATATGTAAAAAAAAAAAATTGTGATTAACGCTAAAGAAGCATAACTTGTTACGTGCACACATATTTTTTTGCTTTAAATGTTTTTTACGTGAATATTCTACTTCCTCTGGTTCCCCCCAGGTGCGGCAGCCCTGCTGCTGCCAGTGCGGCGATCCGGAACACTAATGGTCAGCGGCGTCCGGCGACTTCATTTGCATTACATCCCTCCATTACTCTGTTATGATCACATCGACCCCTCGGTACAAGCTGAATGCTACAGCACTGCACCGCCGTCCGCCGGTCGACCTGGCACTGACGTACATATTAATTCATAGCAACTGAAATTCGGAATTACATTGCTATTGGTTTGCGGTTTGGCAATTTGATTGACTCCCTGAATTAATTAAAACTATACTTGGACTGAATAGGTAATATATATATGGCCAGATTTATTGGTGGATATATCGCTATTATCTATTAATAAAAAATTATAAAAAATATATAGGTTATTACTAAGATTTTCAAAAGTATGTTATGTGATTATTAAATATTTATCTATTTTTATAGAATAATATTAACGGAAGTCACAACTAAATAGAAATTATGTAACAAATACCATATACTTACGGGATACCACATATCATAGATCTCTGGATAATCTAGACTACGATGGAGCTCGAAATTCCAGCACAGGTACTTTATAATATTATATTAATATGTATCTCTGTATCCAATCCTGAAATCTTTTAAAAATAAAATGAAATAGTAATAAAAATAATGCTTATTTCAATACCCTTTGATGAACGCATATCATGCGTATCTGTAAATATTGCACGTGCTTTAACCGTGAAGGAAAACATAATGAGGAAACCTACACATCTGAAGATGTGTGAAGTCTACCAATCTGCACTGGGCCAACGTGGTGACCTAGGGCCTGACCTTTATCATTCTGAGAGGAGATCCGTGCCCAACAGTGGGACATTAATGGGTTGATGATGATGATTTGGAAATTTCTAAAAGACATTGATTTTTGACCATGTTGCTAAAACATTGCTTAAACCCATTGATTATATTGAATAAATAAACTGCACTTCAGCTCATCAGTACTTAACTTGGATACTTTTGTTATTGATTATCGATTTTATTTTCGTGCCAAATTTAACTGCGACCTACCGAAAACTGCAGTATCCAAGTGTTAATACTATATCCAAAATGATAAAACCCTCACGCCAACTAGGAACAAGAAAATCGGAAAGTTCTCTAACTAAATGGCTCTGGCTTATCGAACCGCAAATATTGCTGCAGCGATGATATTTTCGTGACAGATTTCGGTTTCAAATTCGGATCGACACCGCCATCGCTCTTTTAGCAAAATGGAAATGTCATAAACGAATTCGTCTAATTGCAATGCGGTTGTCACTGTGTGTCCGCCGCTTTTAGCATCGTCCGTTTCGTCCCTTCAAATTTACTTTGCCATTTTAAACTTTATTACCGACGGTTATTATGGGCGTGATAGCCCAGTGGTAAGATTCTCAGAGATCCGGGACTCGAATCCCGCAAACACGTCTAATTTTTCGAAATTATGTACGTGTTAGAAATTAATTATCACTCGTATTAACAGTGAAGCGACACATATGAGAGATCTCTGTAAACTTCTCGAAGGTATGTGAGGTTTATCAATACGCTCTTGGCCAGCGTGCTGTACTATGGCCTAACCCTTCTCATTCTGAGAGGAGACCCCTGGCCTGCAGCAGTACAGTAGTGGCTTGATGATATGATATGATATATGATAAAGATGAGTGTTACTTACATTTTCGGCGTTTAGTATGTTATGATGGTAGATAACAAGGCAAGTTTTTATTCGGCCAAGTATGACCAATGGTCAAATAAACATTGGTTATTGACCTATTGTTGTTATAAGGATTACGTTGGAACGCTTCTTACTTCATTTCATGCAAGAGTTTTGATCCTTTACACTGAAACCCAGTGCTTACATAGTTAAGTGAGCACTGGGTTTTGAAATTGATAATAGCAATGATCACAGACAGCGGCTCTTTCGTAATCAAACTCAGGAAATATAAAACTTTATTAATGTAAATTATTATAATTCGACGGCAGCGCCCTGCTGCGACAATTTTAACGGTATTGGACATTCCGTGTGAATAGTTCACTAAGTTATTATGAGACTCGCGCCAGCAGCGAGTAGGACTGACTTTAATTATATCTCAGCTCATTGATTTTATAATTTTGTACCAGGGGCCAACTATGTTAATTTTAACTTTCCTGAATAAACCAGAAAGAGGATAATGCTAACTGAAATAAGGAGCTTTGCGTTTCCAGGAAGTTCTTTTGTTTTATAAAAGTATTATTTTAATAAGAATAACTGTTATGAAACAGAACGGGCGTTGGCGCTGCGGTCTATAACATTCGCAGTTGATACATCAGTTAACAACAAGTGAGTAAGTAATAGGTAATTTTATCAACAATAATTTTATTTTATGAAAATATTTTATAAATTTAGTTACATATATGAATAAATCAAAGTCGTAGTCATTCTGAAATTACAAACAGATGCTTTCTATTTGTAATTTCACAATGACTGCTATTTTCCAAGCTTATTTTCTCATTGATCGACGTCAGAACATATAGACCTGGTTTTAACCGATGTCAGCAATTAAGGTTTTGTTACTGTCTTCTGTCTATGTGTTCGCTGGCTGTAATGCTTACAAGATAGTTTACTACATCGTCTAAGAAATTCAAGAGTCATGGGAAAATAGAGAAACAACTTTTATGCACGTGAGCACGTCTTGTAGAGTTTGTTATTATATAAATGAACGAATTGGGAGGCTCATACATATAACCTACTTTTCATTAAATTTTTAGTTAAAATAAAACATATTAATAATACTCTACTTAGATGATACCAGACTGAAGGCACACTATTATTGAAGTGTTTTTCATTATTGAATACTACACGTTTTGAGGATATCTGCATGTCGGAGAGTTCTTTGTAAAGTTCTTGAAGGTTGGTGACTTAAAAGGTTCTATGTTCGATTCCAAACCAGCCAGACATTTAAATTGTGAAATCTGTTCTGGGTCTGGGTGTTTGTGTACTCGACTTTGTATGTTTCCATGGCCCCCATGACACTGTTCATAATGGCGTGGGGTTACATGTGTAGAAAACGTCATTACATTTTTAGCACTTTTCGCGTTGTTTTTCTTCTTTTTTATATCATTTCTCGGTGCAATTTTTAACTATATTTTGTTTAAAAATATATTTTGATCTCGTTATATAGCTACAGTCTTTATCTTTCGCAAATCCAAACATCATCCATGGAAAAACCTATCAATGTGCCGAACTCCCACCAGACATAGAAGAGGCAAATATTGGATGCTGAATTGAATTTCAATTATTGAGATCGAAGGCGAGGTTGTTTCCAAATCCGGTTACCGGCTTCCAAGTTTGATTAACTTTGAACAACTTGTTAGGCATACTGTGGGGAAGGGCAGCAATACCCCTAATGTTATTGGGGGCGATTTTCCTAGCTGTACTCCTACAGTACATAGATGTAAATAAATTAAGGTCGTGATTATTCATTTTACTTTATTTTGATATTTTTAGCAAAGGATCAAAATCCTACCTTAGGTAGGTCGCAGATATATTCCTATCCTTGAGGATTAAGTTGGAATACCTCGTGTAATATACACCCTTCAAAGCAAAACACAGCAGCGTCTAACACTGCTGTTGTAAGTCAAAAGTGGTGTAGTGGTGGTGCCTTCAGAGCCGATGATCGGCGAGTTCTACCATCTTTAATAATACTCACATCGCACTGTGGTCACCAGTTCGGCTTGTGATACCCAAGGACCACGACGCAACACCAAGTCGGGTGTTGAATGCCCATGATGAATTTATATATTATGTTTCCTGAGTTTAGGTGCCTCCTACTAGTGCCTGTGAGATAGTTTTAAGGAATCACAGTGTGGGCGTATTGTGTTTAGCGTTCCTTATTTCCAATTATATTATGGACACCGTTTTATTTCTATCTAGTTGAATCTAAATTATTGGTAAGTAAATTTAAGTAGTTATTTAAGTCTACACCCTTTCACCTCGGTCTCTGGTTAAATAAACATAAATAATACATAATATAAAACAAAAATATGAATACCATAAATCATACTAATGTACAAATAAAGGCTGCAGTTTGCAGAAAAAAATTGGGTCGATGCCAACATTTAAAATTCACTTAACTTGTTAAACGCAAGAGATAAAGTATCTGCTGAACTGATATTTTATTGCTCGCTGTAAATACTGAAACTGCTGAAAACACTGAAATAGCGACAGTTTTTAGAGCTATGAATGCGAGCGGGCGGCAGAGCGGGGTCCGCGTTGGATTACCGTGGAACATATTGTGTGTTTAATCTAAATTCTCGCAGGTTTTAATCGCTCTTTAGTAAATATGTAATATTTGGTTTAACGACGCTGTTGTACGATGCAGCAGGTAGCATGGTTTTTTTATGTTTTGAGGATAGTAAACGAGCGGGCAGTTCACCCGATGCTAAGGGGTCAGTGCAACACATGGACATTCAGATCTAAGCTCAAACAGGACAAAAGCCCTATCTGAGGTCGTACGTAGATGCGTCACTACTCCTGAATACTAAGCTAGCTGTATCGCTTTTAAAAGTACTCGACAACCACACCTCCTCAAGCGAAATACAAGATTTGCTTCAGGGCGGGGTGTGAGAGTGGCGGCGGTTTCTAAGATGAGGGTACGTGCCGAAGAGGAGGGTAGTTTCACTGGAGTGTATAAAAGTGACAGGAGCCGGAAACACAGAGCTATTTCTCGACGTGAAATTTGCTGTTAAAAATGTTACTATGACAGTTCATTAAAATAATTTCAATTGTGTAAGTACAGTGTTTTTTAACATCCATAATAGTAGTCAATATTAAATAATATTCTCGCTAATAAAGTAGGCACTATTACTGAACACGTGCAAATCCATATTTGTATTAGAATTTGTACATTTCTGATCGCATAAATCTTTTTTTAAATTCACAAGCGTGTTGCTCTCGGTATAAAATATTAATTTGGGGTCACTTAGCGGACCCCATTTACTCACGTCCTTTCCTTTCATAACTGGCTCATTAATGTAACTGAGATGATTAAGTGCGTCATATGTATTGTGCGGGTGGTACTGTGAGAAGTAGGGCTGTACTGAATGCGATAGATAATTAGTACATTTACACTATTAACAAAATTGTTTATCTTTAAGTTAAATGTCAATATTTAATTAATGTAGGTAATGGAACATTTTTACTGTTGTTTCATGTTTGAATAGCAGTAAACGAGTGTGCATTCCACCTTATGTTAAGTGGTCACTGCGGCCCATAGACACCCACATCTAACACCAAAACTGAAGTTCTGTCTGAAGCCGTACATAGAGATGTCACTACTTCTAAGGATTAAGATTGTCTCCGCTATAAGTGTGTCTGGCAACCGCATCTCTCCCACCGAAATATATAAACTGCTTCACAGCGGATTGTGAGAGGGGCGGTGGTACTTTCCCGGACGACATCCTGTTGACATCCTTTTAATTTATGAGAGGTGAATAAACAAAATATTGGAAATTGACTTCTAATAATAAATAAAGCATCTATAATAAATTTAATGATCTGAAAATAAAATATTCGCAATAAAAATTGCGTACAGGAATGTGAGGTCGTCGACACCCTGCACAACCCTAATACGGAGCAAGTCGGGTCCTGGCGCTTGCGAAGCCCTCTGCAAACACTCTGCCCTGTTCGCACAATGGGCCATTTCGTACATAACGGATTAATAAAGACACCGCGATGACGCTCAATGCTCTGCTAATAACCCTCCCGGAGTGCGGGCGGACCTCGGAATATGTTAAACACTGGATTCCCATTGTTTTGGCCGGTTGAATTTTACCTCATTATATTTATCGCGGACTTGAGGAATTTTGTCCCTTATTTTTCATTTAGAATTACTTGATGATGATACCTGTCTACACTTATTGATAATTATATTTCCTTTTCAAATATTTTGATATTTCAAATTGATTTTTGTTTTGTTAAATATGTACCTAAGATCTTTATACTGTTTTCTATTCGGTAACTGCGTAGTGGCTAAAATTAATATCGCTTTCTACACTCATATACCGGTACACAAACTCCGACACCTAGAACAGAAACATAAATACATCATTTGTAAGTCTGTTTGGCCGGGAAACCAGAACCCTCTGCGTGTCAGACCGGTATCTCTGCGCCACACAGGTCATTGAAAAAAAAAACAATTAAAATAAAATAAAAAAAATGGTTTTGAATAAAAATACACATAAATCTATGGAACAGCGCTGTCAATGGACAATGAAAATAGACGGTAAAATAATAAAGAATTTCAAATTTATAATAGATTTACTTCCTCACTGTTGCCACAGAAACCGCGTGCGAAAACAATTTAAACTTGAAACTTAAAAAAAAAACCTACAACGAATAGCATCAGCGATTGTATTTGCCGCTATAATTGAAATTCAAATCGGCGCTCAATATTGAATGCTCATTGTCGGACGTCAAACACAAACAGCTCGAGCTCATCCGTCGCCTGTGATTGTATCCGAATCAGGCAAATAGGAGCGTTCTCACCTAGCATTAGAGCGGAGGCAAAAATTTGCTGTTTCCAAAACAAGTATATTTATATATAATATTTTAAATAGTTAATAGTATCAGGCGTTACTTTGCGGAAATCCATGATTAAAAGTTAGGAAAGAACTACTTTGCAACAATCCGCGACCAACATGTATGATGGTATATAT
>DWKL01002357.1:0-12848 GCA_018249415.1 Phareas burnsi | reverse complement strand
AATCGTGAGTACTCGTTACATAATATAAAAAATGTATAATTTCCGCGATAATATTAGCTTAAAATCATATAAAGCAAAAAACAGTTCAAACTCGAAGTAAATTCGAATTATTATATATGTATATATAAAAGATATCAACGGGTTGCGTATCTACTATTTTGTTATTTTTTCTTAAAGTTCCCCAAGTATTTCAAAATAACACTATTTCAATACATCCTATATATTATTATAAGGAATAGCTATTACGCTCCCAGGTAAAATTGAGCAGGCTTTTTCTCGTATAGATAATTTTGGGAAAGCTTTTATAAAGAAACACGCCTACAGAGCTTTCTTCTATATAGAACAACACGCGAGCTCAGAGACTGCGTAATGGCTTAATTATTTATGCATAAACAATTTGCTACAAATAATATATAAGTCACTTTGGTACTCAAAGGGTTTTTTTTACTTGAAAAGGAGCAAACAAGCGTGTGAGCCACCTGATGTTATGTGGTCCCTGCATCCCATGAACGCCCACATCCTAGAAATCCTATATGAAGTTATACGTGTACCCGTCACCACTCCTGAGAATTGGTGATAGAACAATAGTTCGTTCGGGAAAGTACCACCGCCGCTCTCATATTCCGCCGTGAAGCCGTTTTTGGGTTTAAGTTGGAGAGGTGCGCTTGCCGGGCACACTTACAGCGAGGCGATCATCTCAGTCCTCAGGAGTAGTAACATATCTATGTACGACCTCAGACAGTACTTCAGTTTTGTTTGAGGTTAGATGTGGGTGTTCATGCCCTGCAGTGACCACTTAACACCAGGTGGCCTGCACGTTCGTTTGCGACTCTTTAATCATGTCGCCTCGCTGCAAGTATATCCAAGAGCCACACGTTCCAAGCGCAACACAAGAAATCCTTCACGGCGGATGGAAGAACCCTAAGTGGTTCGACTCCAGAGGCACTTCATCGTGCCTTATAAGAGCAGTGTTTAACGTTGTTGTGTTCCAGCGTGAATGATGTGGTAAGGAAGAGATAATAACCCGAGGCGTCCCAAATCAGTCCTCGTGAGAGCGACACGCCTGTGGCCAACCTCTCGTAACACCTAATTCCTATTGAGGGTTGATTACGTATGTCTGTAAGCGGCAACGCATACATTAATCGTATGGCGAATAATATTATATTCTTATTCATCGTTACATAAAAAGATATAAGAAACGAACTATAAATAAAGCTTTCTACACTAATGGCCCCTAGGTACTCCAACAAGATATAAACACCCAGACCCTGAACAGAAACAGGAATCCCTCGCATGTTAGACCGGTACGGTGACCGCTGGGCTATGTGGGTCGTCGTAGGTCTTAAATAAAACACTTACTTGTGGACTACAAGCTCGTATGCCGAACTGCCGAACAAAATATAAAATTTATTCCGACATAAAATTCAATTTCTATGCAGGTAACATTTTGAGAAACGAAGCAAAATTAAAATAAAACTTGTACTTTAATCAGAAACATTTCTCGACGTGAAGTAACAAGAAATATGAGGTGCATATGCGGGAACATTTACAAATTGATGCAAACGCCGATCCACGCTCGCGGGCGGGCAATTTGTACCAACTTTGCATTTCCCGGAGAAAATATTCAAGTTTGAAATTTAATTAAAATGAGAAATGTTTTAACTCTCAAAGGCGAGCCTCGCGTTGCTGTGTACCAACCGCAGCGCTACCCCTTCGCCACCCTCTGCCGAGGAATAAAAAAGCGGCGACCGAAGTATGTTTCTTATGTTTGTTTGTTATTTAAGTCTGGTGGTGGTCACAGCGTTATTTATGTTACCGCGAATGCAAATTACACATCATTGTAAACATGCTTTAAAAGCGGCAGGATCCTTCGAGACCCCATTCTGTAAACAAAACAAACAGACACACGCTTTTTACACTCATAGCCCCACACTAGGATACCCTGTGTCGTGGATGTCATGGACACATACAAGACGAATGCACCAACACTCAGGCCATGAATAGAAATCTAAATTCATCATTTAGATATACGCCTAACCAAGAATCGAGCCTTTTGAACCCTCTGCGTGTCAAACCGGTATGGTAACCGCTGCGCCACGCGGACGGTCACACCACTGTCACGTCTATTTCTGGCTTAGCGTTAGTTATCAGGGTTATATTGGAGAGAGATAGTGTAGGCCGCTTGGTGTTAAGCGCTAACTGCAGCTCCTGGACACCCACATCTACCCTCGAACAGGACTGAAAGGTCTACGAGGACTCTGAGGTGGTACGTAGATGCGGAAATACTCACGAGGACGAAAACGATCGCCTCACTTGTCAGTGTACCCGACAACCACACCTCTCCAACCGAAACAGGAACTGTTTCACGGCGGATGATGAACGTGAGGATGGTAATCTCCCCTGCCCTCCCCCAGACGACTATAGTTCTAACATCTATTAGAACACCTACCACCTACTAAACATACATACGCAACAAGTTAATCCAAAACCGCACTACCCTTTAACCAACGCATCTTGCAGCTTTCTTACCCCTGTATCTTGCAAGAGATACCTAAGTCATATTAAAGTCAACTAAAACATAGTTATTTTTCCAGATGTATGAACACTAAGAATAAAGAAAAGTTCCTTAAAATAATTATCTTTATAAGTATTATATCTTGTAATATTATAACGTGTAAACTGCTGGTGGTAACGCGGCGTAAAATTATTTCGGTTTAATTTTGTACTTTATGGTGAGCGTAGTAAAAACGCTGAAACAACGAATTTTAAACGGGAACTTAAAACGAAACCAGCTTAAAGCTTTTAAGCGAGTGGCTATAAACCGAGTGGCCTTATGACAAAACTGAATTCACACTTTTTGGCTCTTTTGTTTGCCGAGAGCCTGTCGTTGTGAGCGCGGTTGGAAACTGAGTTACAAGTGGAACACGCTTTTTTGGGTTACAATTTTGTGAACTTGCAGACTTCTCCGTGATCCAACACCGTCAGGACTAAGTTGGGACGCTCCATACGGATCCTTGCTTACCACACTCTTGAAACCAGAACACAGCAACATTTAACTGTGTTCTAATAAGGTTCTCTCTTTTAAGGTTTTTCTAAAAAAAGGTAGTAGCTCGAGATATAAGTAACACCAGCACCTTTATGAACCGCCGTGAAGCAATACTTGTGTTTCGGTTGAAGAGGTTCGGTTGTCGGGTACATTTACACTTATGACCATCTTAGTTCTCAGGAACGCAGCACTTATGTCCCGTTTGAAATGAGATGTGTGTATCCAGGAGCTGCAGAGATCGCTTAACATCAGGCGGCCTGCACGCTCCTATGTTATTCTATTTAAAGAAAAAAACGCAGACATATGTTTGGCAAAACCGTCTCCGAATTCGAAACACGAAGAGTTCTAACGCCTTTAAAATAGCAGACATTAGAAAACGAACTCGGAAATCCAACTTTGTAATGCATTACTCATACTCGCGATAAATTTAAGATGCAAGTTATTGACGAACCACATCCATATGAGATTGCGCTTTTAGTTGCGTTTATAACTATTAAAGCCACATTGAAAAGATGCATTAGTGGTGCGCGAATTGGATGAGATGCGAGAGGAAACTTCTTCAGTTATTGAGGTCGGCATTTAAGATAAATCATGCTGCATTCAAGCTACAACTTTCGTTAAGTAAAAAGTAGTAAGTTTTGACGTCAAACTGATTTAATGCGCATCCTTTTAAAATATTTCAATATCAAACACGAAATGGAAGAAAAGTATGACGAAAGTTACTTCGCTTTAGTTTGAAACTCCGTTTATTTTGCAAAATATTTAAAGCTATTTAAATTATATTTTTAAGCAAAATAATAATGTGTAAAGAAAATAATTAAATCTATGCATATAAAATATCCTGACTGGTGGTGGATGCAGGATACGAACCCCGATCAATCAGCGTGAGAGACCAAATCTAAATCACTAGGCTATCACTGCTGATCATCCTCTACCACACTCTAAATCAGAACGCAACACCGTTTAACATTGCCATTAGAAGATAAAAGTTGCGGTGGTCTCTCGAGTTGATCCGCGACGGCTACTACCCTACCCTACCCTTAAGGCATAAAAGATTACCAAATTACCTCTTTGCTATTACATAGAGATACAACTTTGTATCTGGCAATATCAAATATTTCCACAACATTCAGCATTGTCTACGCGGTCAGCGTTAAGTTTCAACGTCTTCAGTTGAAACTTTAGACAGCAGGCGACAATCGATAAAGACTTTAGACCCTTCAATATTATACAGAATATTGAAACTAAAACCAAATAAAGAAAGATATGGTGAAAAGCTGTTAGAGAATTCTTCACATATAACTTTAAATCGCGACTTTATAATTCCCTTCGAATACTGAATTAAAAATGTTTGTGAAGTTTTAGGCACTGGTTCCACTCCGGAGGCTCCACCAACACACATATTTCTGCCTTACAACAGTAGTGTTAAACGCTGCTGTGTTGCTGTGATGCTGAAGGGTTGCCAGCGTAGTCCTTTTGGGAGCAACGCATGTTTGGGCGAACAACGGCAGGATTTCAATCCCATTTATTGTTGATTACAGATGTCCATGCGCGTCAGGGACCTTACTATAAGATGGAAACACGGTCATTACCAATTTCTAAATGATTATATACATCAAGCCAATGAGACTTGATAAAAAAATATATTTATTCCGCCATATTATACCGCCAGATTAAACCTTCTGTCTCTTTTGTGACAGATTTGCCTGTTCTCATATGATGTTGGAATCGTCATTTTGATAATTTCCACTTACTTCTTTGATAACCAACCACGCTACCGTGTTGTTTGCAACATTTATCTGTCTAATTGGAATTGATTACACTGAACAAAACGAGATTTAACAATTGAATCTACGATCACGCACTAATCGGATATTTTTATACGAAATTCTGTTTTAATTAGAAATGGTAAGCAAATGTCTGCAACTTGATTACGTTTGAATTAAAAATAATTATTAATTCACGTCCACAAATATTTAAAAAAAACCCTTACTGCTCTCATAGCCCCGCACTAGCATTCCTTGTGTCGTGAGTACTATAGATACCTACAAACATGAGGACACAAACACCCAGACCCAGAACAGAAATATAAATCCATCAATTATATGTCGGTCTGGCCGGGAATCGCACCCGGTACCCTCTGCGTGTCAGATCGGTATGATGAACGCTGCGCTATGCGGGTGTGAATATACCAAACATATGATACCAATATAGAAATCTAAATAATGTATGGCCACCACACTGCACTATTGCAAGTTGACGTAATGGGGTCTCCGCAACAAAACATCCTTGTAAAGTTACATTTGCTCTCGCAAGAGGTAAAAAATTCAAAAAAAAAAATACAAAACGAAAAAAAAACGGAAATGCAATAAATTAATGCATAATTTATTGCATTCCGTAATAAATGCAACAAATTAACTTCACAACTTTTAATATTACATTATCGAACGAATAATCGAACAACAAAGGAAAATACTCATCGAAAGCAAACATTTAAGTAGCGTTAGGGATATACTTTACTACTGAACTTTCCACTGGAATGGTCAAACTTCAGACCACAGCCATGATAACACTCTTAAGTAAAGCAAACTGACTTTTCGTACTCCTCGATACAGTTGGGAACTGGAAGAACTTTAAAAACCAGAAAATACGGTGACAATGGACCGTAAAGAAGACTTTAGAAAGCTAGAAGCGGCGGTCGTACTTAGCGAGGAGAGACTCGCGGTCGGTTTGTTGAAGTTTACAAATACTAATCTTAGTATATTTCGATGCTACAAACTTCTGCTCTTAACAAAGGCTTAATAAAATAAAAATAACGCTTTCTACACTTATATACCCAGACTAGGAAACCCTGTGTGTGCGTGTGTGTGTGTGTGTGTGTGTGTGTGTGTGGACACACAAAGACGAATACATAAACGCTCAGAACCAGAACGGAAATCTAAATTCATCACTTAGATGTCTGCCAACCGGAGGATCGAACCAGGGACACTGCGCGCGTCAGTTCAGTATGACGACCGCTGGACAATAAGGGTCGAGTTTAAAGATATATAAATAAATACGTATGTATATAAGAAATATAGGCAATTCAAAAACCGCAAATCGTGAGTACTCGTTACATAATATAAAAAATGTATATAAGAAATTAAATAAAAGTCATAAATACGGTTATGACACAATTTTTATTTTATTTGGGAATTATATATGTGTTATAACTGCAACACAGCAACGATTTTAACGGTCTGATAATGCAGAAATACTTACATGTGCCGTCCAAACTTCGACCTCATAGGTCATGCATTAATGATCAATTTTGCATATCATACGCCGCAACCTTTTTTGTTCCACGCTTGGGCACGGGCTTCTTCCGATAATTAAAAGGTAAAAGACAGACTCCACCACGCTACTAAAAAGGGGATTGGTCGAGGAAAATGCAAGCTAGTGACCAATCCGTGCCGTATCTTCTTAAGCGGACTTTAAAGGCCTCCGACAAGATTTAACGACTGATTCAATGATGATAACCGCAATCGAAAGCTTAACGTTCTCTACGAATCACGGAAGCACGTCTGAAGTGTAGGCACCAGCGGTCACCGATCCAAATCTAAACCGCGCCCGCCGTTGGTCGAACTTGTTGTTCGGTTACGATCTACACAAGCCGCGGAGTGCGCGCTTCACTTTATATGTACTCTACCATGTGTCAAAGAATTGGTTATAGACATCCATATGTGAATGTGAGACCACTTAACACCAGGTGGACACCCTCGTTTGTTACTTGCATCATATTTTTTTAAGAGTAGCAAACGAGTGTTCAAAGCAGCCCATACACACCCAAATGTAATTTCAAACGGGACAAAATCTAAAGTCGTACGTAGATGCGTTACTACTCCAGAGGACTTGGACGTCGAATCGCTGGAAACATACCCGAGAACCACACCTCTCCGATCGAAACTCGAGAATTGCTCACGGCGGATAGCGAGGGCGGCGGTGGTACCTCCCCGGACGAACTATAATTAAAAAGTAAACCTATTAAAAAATAAAAACGGTATAGTAAACGGAAAAATAATAGGTATTCGAATTATTTCCTGTAATAAACTTCATACACAATGCAACTTCTGCACACACAACAGTATGAAAGATATCTCCTTTATTTTCTACTATTCCCAGCCTAAACTGCAGACTTGTTCCCAAGACAGACACACGTTCATTAAGTTAACATTCGATTTGTCCATTCTGCGCTCAACTTTTCCTTATTCAGTATTTCGTGTCACAGCCCCTGAAAATCCAACTGACTACTCGAATTTCCGTGCTTCAGAAAAGAAACTTTTATTCTGGAAACATTTAAATTTTTGTTTCGAAATTTCAAAATGAACTGCATAGAATTTTTAGTGTATCGTATCAGCAAAATTATCGTTGATTAACATACAGTATATTTCTTATATTGAGCCAATTACAGAATTAAAGGAGTTTTCTGAGGTGTTTTCACAGATGTATTAGTATGTATGTACATGTGTGTTAATTGTTGCTAAATTTATGATTTTTTTCTTAAAATCTATTGAACTATTTCACCTTAGCCTATATAGAAAAACATGCAGACGAACGACAGACAGAGATTTAAAACAAAACTGGCTTTTATGTTTTGGTAATGTGCATATACGAATTCAATCTTAGAAAATTGTAGCTACTTTCAAATCCTAAACAGATTTTTTAAGATATTTAAATTATTTAATATGTAATATAGGTAACGGAAATATAGTTCTCCTGTGGAGGTGCTACCACAGTCCTAACAATCCGCCTTGAAGCAACTCTTGTGTTCCAGTTGGGAAGGTGTGTAGGAGAAGTAGGAGGGTCACATTTACTTACAACCTCAAATAATACTTCAGTCCAGTCAGAAGTTAGATGTAGGTGTCCATGGGCTGCAATGGCCATTCTTTTTCTAACATGAAAAAACCAGATTCTCCTAGAAACTTTTTCATAAATACGAACAAACGTGAAAAAAATAATCTTTGTTATGTAATTACAAGCACCCTGTATTTCCTCTACAATATTTCAAATGTGAGAAACTTTATTCACTTTCAGAATAATTTCCATATCTCAACCGGAATTTTAAAATTAACTTTTATTGCATTATGAATTTTCTACGTCGTTATAGAGACTATTCGTAAAAAACATTATGAGATAACATTTGTTTAATGGTAAAAATCTTTTATAATTTTAATAATTTCTCGCAGTTCTGTTTTATATTAAGGGATGATTAGAAATGTTTTGTTATTTTATACATATTAAGTCGCGTTGAGAGCGATGTATTGGAATAGCAAAGAACTTATAGTGTACCTTTTAGAGTACCCTAACGCCGTTATTTTATATATTTTTAACTTATCAGTATAAATCCAACACTCCAAAGTTGTATGCGCATCAAATTTATCCTTGATAGTTGAACGTCTATACCTTCTCTTAACCAAAATAAACACGGATAACAAGGATTCACTTGTCCTTGTCGCTTCCTTGTTTATTTATATTATAGTTTATGTTTAAAATGGGCTTAACTCATATGTATTTTAAGGATTCTGTGCCTCAAAAGGAAAAAAGAAAAACATTATAGGATAACTTCTCTGTCCGTCTGTCTATCTTTCAAGACCCTCTTTGTCACAAAAGTATGAGGTATCAAGTTTAAATTAATATCTAATACTCAGGTCTACAATGACTTGGAGCTGTAAATAACTCAAGCTTCTAACGCAATCAAAAGATACGGCCGTTTATGCCGCACACTTTGACACTCGCAAGGGTATGAAAACCTATAGCGTACTTCCCGTTGGCCTGGAATCATGAAATTTGACAAGAAGCAATGGCTTATAGCGATTGTCCCGAAGCATTGGAGTTTTTATAGCATGGAAGTAGCAGACATCACGCTGTCCACCTGGCTGTGAGCTGTTACCACCTGTAGACATCTGTAATCTCAAATAGGACTGACGTCCTACTTGACGGTCGACCATCAATACGCTGTTTTACAAGCAAAGAGACGATGCGAAAAAAAAAAACATAATTACATCCTATTTGTCTGTTTGTATTTGTCCTTCATTCACACTTGGCCGGTTTTATTTCTGACAGCCTGACTAATTACGGACCTATGAGGTCTTTGTTCATGAGTTCCCGTGGGTAGTAGCGTGTTCACGTCAAAGACCAGGTCAAACAGGTTCGGCAGTAGTTAAACTACCTCCAAAAATACACATAAGTTAATGCGTTTGAATTTCAAAGATCCGTATAGAAACTCGCGAAATTTTTAGTGATTACATACAGTATTTGTTAGTGTAAGTTGTTTCTGACATTGCTATGTTCCTAAATTATGTTTTACCACACAAGGTTAGTTGAAATGCATAACTTGCGTGAGGCGCGACTGTGAAGCGGTATTCCAGCAACAATCCCCGAACTTGGGGGATTCTTGCCGTAAATTCCACTTCATACCACTGAAGGCGGTATTCCAGTAAGGTAAGCCACGGCTCAGTAAAGCTCAGATACAAGCTTACGTCATGTCGTGTTTACGTCACGGGATCGGGAGATGGGGTTTCATGGATAGATGTATTTTAAGGTTTATTGTCGAAACGCCTCCTAATTTTGTTTTCGGGATTGGCAAATTTAATAAATAAAGCGAAAATTATGGCTATAATTTCAAAATAATATTTTACTGAGCCCATTTATTTATTTGCAAAATCAAAAAAGCAAGTATAATGTTACTTCTACAGAGTTATCTTGGATGTAGCTTGAAAATTATTACGTGACTGTCACGTAACATTACAGCGTGCCTTACGGAGGTAACTTAATTTTAACTTCAAATTCTATCTATATATATAAATTAAATATAGAATACCTCACAAGCTTACCTATTTACTTCACCGTACTCAATAAATCTAATCACAGCCAAACAAAAATACTATAAATTATGCTAATAAGAAACTGTTATATAATAGAAATTACATCTTATAGGGCAGAAGACATAAGAAAGTGAACGTATGTTCTGGTTCGACCGGTACGATATGGCCGAGATACTAATATGATCGTTCGAACTTACTCCTCAGGGACAACAACGCATATATGATGCACCTCGGATAGATTTTTGATTATACTTGACTATAAAGTTAGTTCTAAGTTAGACTAAGTCCTTAGCGACTAACCGTCACAGTCAACTTGCCTGATAATGCTTCGTTTTGGAGCGAAACACGTGCCTGTGCATGTGTCTTACGCGGTTGGATGGTGCATAGTGCATCTTAATATACATATATACTATCATATATATTGGTCGCAGATTGTTGCCAAGTAGTTTTATCCTAAATTTATAGGACGGATTACCGCAAAGTAACGGAATACCACAGGAACATACGTCCATGTTTTTGTTTATGTGAGAAAAGTATCCAACAAGCGTGTAGGCCACCGTTAAGTGGTTACTGCTGCACATCTAACGTCAAATAGGATTGTCCTTTTAGAGGTCAGAAAAACGTCACCATGGTGTGGAGCCTCAGTTAGCATTCACGATACGATTCGATCCGATACACGCATGGGCGCGACGACGATTTTTCTCTACGTTTTTTCGCCCGCGACTGTGCGTCTAATTAAGCATATAATAAGCCTCCTGTCCTATTCGCCGTTGGATACAGATGTCCATGTACGGCAATGACCACCTAGCATCAGATGAGCTTAGAGTTCGTTTGCTGCCTCTATCTCATATAAAAAATATGATCGTCACGGGACGCTCAGTAGGTGTGAAATTGTTGGTAACCCAATGAATTTATAATTAAGGGAAAAACAATAAATAAATATGGATTTAAGAACCCGCGTGATGCAGCGATTATCATACCAGTCAATCATACCATACGTATCAATGCAGAAGGTCCCGGGTTCGATTCCCAGTCAGGGAGACATCACAAGGATGAATTTAGATTCCTGTTTTGATTCTGGGTTTTTGTGTACTCTTGTATGTGTTCTTGGCACCTACAGTCTTCAGGGCATCATAGTGTGGCGCTTTGAGTGTAAAAAGCGGTTGTTTCTTTGTATGACTAAAATAAATAAACAAAATAGAGATTCGTCAAGAAAATAAATTTATGTTCCTTGTTAATGTTATTGTAATAATATATACAGAATATAAATACAAGAGAGCGTTTCGGCATAAGAGTGCATCATTTCGTTCTCGTCACTGCAAAAGTCGGTCTTACCCCAGACCCGCCCATAGGTCTACATCGAAAAAAAATAGATGTAAAGGCCGTAATATTATAATTAATTTATATTTTGTGGCACTTTTATAGTTTTCCACATCATACATAACTGAGCTCTGCAAGCGCGGCTGCAGCATAAATCCTCGCTGCCACATTAGCTCATACACCATTACAGTTTCAGCTTCTGCAACAACTGGGCTAAAGTTTTACCGACCGATGAGTAAATGGCTTTCGCAGCTATAGAGTTACAGCGTACACTTTCAGCTCGATACGTTCCAGCTGAGTTGAGTATAAAATAAAGTAGTTTATATCGACCAAACTCATTCTTCTTATTTCTACGCTTTAAACAAGTTTTGTGCTGATAGAGAGTAGAGTACAGGTAGCCCTTCTTGGTGCGATTTTTTTTTTCTATTTTTTTTTTATTTGAAGAGCGTGAATAAATAATCGTGCAGACCACCTGATGTTAAGTGGTCACTGCAGCGGATACCCATATTTAATCTCAAATAAAACTGAAATTCTCTGTGAGATCGACGCAGATGTTACATTATTTAACACCCAATATGTAACAACTCTCATACAAACCTAAGAGTTATAAGCTGTACGAAACCTGTAGACTAAAAATTAGATTTTGTACATTAAGTATGATAAATATATAAGATGATAATGGACCAAAAATAATATTTAAGAAAAACTTCCTGATAGAATTAAAATACTCAGCTTTTATAATATTGTTCTTTATTGCATTGAAGTAGCAAACATCCACTTGACGGTATGGTCACTGCAGCCCATGGACGCTTGTAATCAACACCAAATAGGATAAAGTCCTACCTGAGATCGGCCATATCCTTGAGGACTAAGTTGGACGCCTCGCTTAAGTGTATATCTTACCGTGTACTTAAACCAAAACACAGCTGCGTTTAACCACGGCAGGACGGTGATGGCTCCGAAATCAAAGTCTGCTATGTGGTAGAACTAAAGTGCATTCGGGGAAGTACCACCGCCGGGTATGTAATCCGCTGTGAAGCAGTGTTTGTATTACAGTGGAAGAGGTGCGGTTACACTACGGTACGGCCGGGTACACTCACAGCGAGGCGACCATCTGAGTTCTCAACGGGTAAGACGGTCGCAATACTTTTCAGCCGCAAGCTAAAAATGCCGGCGCCGCTACGGTTCCGTGGAACGGACGTGGCTTGGCAGCCTTCGGTTAAATACCTAGGATGTATTATCGATCGCTCGTTGCGTATGATCCCGCAGGTGGAACAATCGATCCGCCAGGCCAAAACGGCCCGAGCGATGCTCCGACCGATACTTACATCCAGGTTACCTATAAGGACGAAACTGGGGGTCTACAAGACCTACATTCGTTCCCGCCTTACCTATGCGTCACCGGCATGGTACGCTTTGGTATCACGGTCACAGCGCACACGTCTGCAGGCGCAGCAGAACCTGGCCCTACGAGCGATCGTGGGTGCCGGTCGCTACGTCAGGAACGACGTGGTGGCGCGCGACCTCCGGATCCAGTCGTTGGATGAGTTTGTGGTCCATTTGGCGCGTTCTATGTATGAACGCGCCGATATGGGCCCACACGCTCATCTCAGGGGGAT